>JAWPHD010016386.1:0-50063 GCA_037043455.1 Cyrtodaria siliqua
TGTTTATTGTTGTCAGACCCCAATGTGATAAGGACCTTCCATGTGTGTTACCATTAAGTAATTGTGTTAATTGTTAAAGAGGACCTTAGAATAGTAAGAGGTCCTACGTGTTGTGTGTTACAGTGAAGTTGACACTGTGTATCTGTCCGCGGACCCAACAAGAACTAAGTGTTGCAATGGCGACCGTATGAGTATTGTTTATTGTTGTCGGACCACCATGTGATAAGGTCCTTAATTGGTGTGTTACCATTAAGTAATTGTGTTAATTGTTAATAGAGGACCTTAGAATAGTAAGAGGTCCTCGGTTGTGTGTTACAGTGAAGTTGACACTGTGTTTACTGTCAGAGGACCCAACAAGAAATAAGTGTTGCAATGGGCGCACAGTGTTTATTGTTGTCGGACCACCATGTGATAAGGTCCTTAATTGGTGTGTTACCATTAAGTAATTGTGTTATTGTTAATAGAGGACCTTAGAATAGTAAGAGGTCCTCGGTTGGTGTGTTACAGTGAAGTTGACACTGTGTTTACTGTCAGAGGACCCAACAAGAAATAAGTGTTGCAATGGGCGCACAGTGTTTATTGTTGTCGGACCACCATGTGATAAGGTCCTTAATTGGTGTGTTACCATTAAGTAATTGTGTTTATTGTTAATAGAGGACCTTAGAATAGTAAGAGGTCCTCGGTTGGTGTGTTACAGTGAAGTTGACACTGTGTTTACTGTCAGAGGACCCAACAAGAAATAAGTGTTGCAATGGGCGCACAGTGTTTATTGTTGTCGGACCACCATGTGATAAGGTCCTTAATTGGTGTGTTACCATTAAGTAATTGTGTTTATTGTTAATAGAGGACCTTAGAATAGTAAGAGGTCCTCGGTTGGTGTGTTACAGTGAAGTTGACACTGTGTTTACTGTCAGAGGACCCAACAAGAAATAAGTGTTGCAATGGGCGCACAGTGTTTATTGTTGTCGGACCACCATGTGATAAGGTCCTTAATTGGTGTGTTACCATTAAGTAATTGTGTTTATTGTTAATAGAGGACCTTAGAATAGTAAGAGGTCCTCGGTTGGTGTGTTACAGTGAAGTTGACACTGTGTTTACTGTCAGAGGACCCAACAAGAAATAAGTGTTGCAATGGGCGCACAGTGTTTATTGTTGTCGGACCACCATGTGATAAGGTCCTTAATTGGTGTGTTACCATTAAGTAATTGTGTTTATTGTTAATAGAGGACCTTAGAATAGTAAGAGGTCCTCGGTTGGTGTGTTACAGTGAAGTTGACACTGTGTTTACTGTCAGAGGACCCAACAAGAAATAAGTGTTGCAATGGGCGCACAGTGTTTATTGTTGTCGGACCACCATGTGATAAGGTCCTTAATTGGTGTGTTACCATTAAGTAATTGTGTTTATTGTTAATAGAGGACCTTAGAATAGTAAGAGGTCCTCGGTTGGTGTGTTACAGTGAAGTTGACACTGTGTTTACTGTCAGAGGACCCAACAAGAAATAAGTGTTGCAATGGGCGCACAGTGTTTATTGTTGTCGGACCACCATGTGATAAGGTCCTTAATTGGTGTGTTACCATTAAGTAATTGTGTTTATTGTTAATAGAGGACCTTAGAATAGTAAGAGGTCCTCGGTTGGTGTGTTACAGTGAAGTTGACACTGTGTTTACTGTCAGAGGACCCAACAAGAAATAAGTGTTGCAATGGGCGCACAGTGTTTATTGTTGTCGGACCACCATGTGATAAGGTCCTTAATTGGTGTGTTACCATTAAGTAATTGTGTTTATTGTTAATAGAGGACCTTAGAATAGTAAGAGGTCCTCGGTTGGTGTGTTACAGTGAAGTTGACACTGTGTTTACTGTCAGAGGACCCAACAAGAAATAAGTGTTGCAATGGGCGCACAGTGTTTATTGTTGTCGGACCACCATGTGATAAGGTCCTTAATTGGTGTGTTACCATTAAGTAATTGTGTTTATTGTTAATAGAGGACCTTAGAATAGTAAGAGGTCCTCGGTTGGTGTGTTACAGTGAAGTTGACACTGTGTTTACTGTCAGAGGACCCAACAAGAAATAAGTGTTGCAATGGGCGCACAGTGTTTATTGTTGTCGGACCACCATGTGATAAGGTCCTTAATTGGTGTGTTACCATTAAGTAATTGTGTTTATTGTTAATAGAGGACCTTAGAATAGTAAGAGGGTGCACAGTGTTTATTGTTGTCGGACCACCATGTGATAAGGTCCTTAATTGGTGTGTTACCATTAAGTAATTGTGTTTATTGTTAATAGAGGACCTTAGAATAGTAAGAGGTCCTCGGTTGGTGTGTTACAGTGAAGTTGACACTGTGTTTACTGTCAGAGGACCCAACAAGAAATAAGTGTTGCAATGGCAGACAGTGTTTATTGTTGTCGGACCACCATGTGATAAGGTCCTTAATTGGTGTGTTACCATTAAGTAATTGTGTTTATTGTTAATAGAGGACCTTAGAATAGTAAGAGGTCCTCGGTTGGTGTGTTACAGTGAAGTTGACACTGTGTTTACTGTCAGAGGACCCAACAAGAAATAAGTGTTGCAATGGGCGCACAGTGTTTATTGTTGTCGGACCACCATGTGATAAGGTCCTTAATTGGTGTGTTACCATTAAGTAATTGTGTTTATTGTTAATAGAGGACCTTAGAATAGTAAGAGGTCCTCGGTTGGTGTGTTACAGTGAAGTTGACACTGTGTTTACTGTCAGAGGACCCAACAAGAAATAAGTGTTGCAATGGGCGCACAGTGTTTATTGTTGTCGGACCACCATGTGATAAGGTCCTTAATTGGTGTGTTACCATTAAGTAATTGTGTTTATTGTTCATAGAGGACCTTAGAATAGTAAGAGGTCCTCGGTTGGTGTGTTACAGTGAAGTTGACACTGTGTTTACTGTCAGAGGACCCAACAAGAAATAAGTGTTGCAATGGGCGCACAGTGTTTATTGTTGTCGGACCACCATGTGATAAGGTCCTTAATTGGTGTGTTACCATTAAGTAATTGTGTTTATTGTTAATAGAGGACCTTAGAATAGTAAGAGGTCCTCGGTTGGTGTGTTACAGTGAAGTTGACACTGTGTTTACTGTCAGAGGACCCAACAAGAAATAAGTGTTGCAATGGGCGCACAGTGTTTATTGTTGTCGGACCACCATGTGATAAGGTCCTTAATTGGTGTGTTACCATTAAGTAATTGTGTTTATTGTTAATAGAGGACCTTAGAATAGTAAGAGGGCGCACAGTGTTTATTGTTGTCGGACCACCATGTGATAAGGTCCTTAATTGGTGTGTTACCATTAAGTAATTGTGTTTATTGTTAATAGAGGACCTTAGAATAGTAAGAGGTCCTCGGTTGGTGTGTTACAGTGAAGTTGACACTGTGTTTACTGTCAGAGGACCCAACAAGAAATAAGTGTTGCAATGGGCACACAGTGTTTATTGTTGTCGGACCACCATGTGATAAGGTCCTTAATTGGTGTGTTACCATTAAGTAATTGTGTTTATTGTTAATAGAGGACCTTAGAATAGTAAGAGGTCCTCGGTTGGTGTGTTACAGTGAAGTTGACACTGTGTTTACTGTCAGAGGACCCAACAAGAAATAAGTGTTGCAATGGGCGCACAGTGTTTATTGTTGTCGGACCACCATGTGATAAGGTCCTTAATTGGTGTGTTACCATTAAGTAATTGTGTTTATTGTTAATAGAGGACCTTAGAATAGTAAGAGGTCCTCGGTTGGTGTGTTACAGTGAAGTTGACACTGTGTTTACTGTCAGAGGACCCAACAAGAAATAAGTGTTGCAATGGGCGCACAGTGTTTATTGTTGTCGGACCACCATGTGATAAGGTCCTTAATTGGTGTGTTACCATTAAGTAATTGTGTTTATTGTTAATAGAGGACCTTAGAATAGTAAGAGGTCCTCGGTTGGTGTGTTACAGTGAAGTTGACACTGTGTTTACTGTCAGAGGACCCAACAAGAAATAAGTGTTGCAATGGGCGCACAGTGTTTATTGTTGTCGGACCACCATGTGATAAGGTCCTTAATTGGTGTGTTACCATTAAGTAATTGTGTTTATTGTTAATAGAGGACCTTAGAATAGTAAGAGGTCCTCGGTTGGTGTGTTACAGTGAAGTTGACACTGTGTTTACTGTCAGAGGACCCAACAAGAAATAAGTGTTGCAATGGGCGCACAGTGTTTATTGTTGTCGGACCACCATGTGATACGGTCCTTAATTGGTGTGTTACCATTAAGTAATTGTGTTTATTGTTAATAGAGGACCTTAGAATAGTAAGAGGTCCTCGGTTGGTGTGTTACAGTGAAGTTGACACTGTGTTTACTGTCAGAGGACCCAACAAGAAATAAGTGTTGCAATGGGCGCACAGTGTTTATTGTTGTCGGACCACCATGTGATAAGGTCCTTAATTGGTGTGTTACCATTAAGTAATTGTGTTTATTGTTAATAGAGGACCTTAGAATAGTAAGAGGTCCTCGGTTGGTGTGTTACAGTGAAGTTGACACTGTGTTTACTGTCAGAGGACCCAACAAGAAATAAGTGTTGCAATGGGCACACAGTGTTTATTGTTGTCGGACCACCATGTGATAAGGTCCTTAATTGGTGTGTTACCATTAAGTAATTGTGTTTATTGTTAATAGAGGACCTTAGAATAGTAAGAGGTCCTCGGTTGGTGTGTTACAGTGAAGTTGACACTGTGTTTACTGTCAGAGGACCCAACAAGAAATAAGTGTTGCAATGGGCGCACAGTGTTTATTTTTGTCGGACCACCATGTGATAAGGTCCTTAATTGGTGTGTTACCATTAAGTAATTGTGTTTATTGTTAATAGAGGACCTTAGAATAGTAAGAGGTCCTCGGTTGGTGTGTTACAGTGAAGTTGACACTGTGTTTACTGTCAGAGGACCCAACAAGAAATAAGTGTTGCAATGGGCGCACAGTGTTTATTTTTGTCGGACCACCATGTGATAAGGTCCTTAATTGGTGTGTTACCATTAAGTAATTGTGTTTATTGTTAATAGAGGACCTTAGAATAGTAAGAGGTCCTCGGTTGGTGTGTTACAGTGAAGTTGACACTGTGTTTACTGTCAGAGGACCCAACAAGAAATAAGTGTTGCAATGGGCGCACAGTGTTTATTTTTGTCGGACCACCATGTGATAAGGTCCTTAATTGGTGTGTTACCATTAAGTAATTGTGTTTATTGTTAATAGAGGACCTTAGAATAGTAAGAGGTCCTCGGTTGGTGTGTTACAGTGAAGTTGACACTGTGTTTACAGTCAGAGGACCCAACAAGAAATAAGTGTTGCAATGGGCGCACAGTGTTTATTGTTGTCGGACCACCATGTGATAAGGTCCTTAATTGGTGTGTTACCATTAAGTAATTGTGTTTATTGTTAATAGAGGACCTTAGAATAGTAAGAGGTCCTCGGTTGGTGTGTTACAGTGAAGTTGACACTGTGTTTACTGTCAGAGGACCCAAGAAGAAATATGTGTTAAAATGGGCGCACTGTGTTTATTCTTGTCAGAACAACAACAGATTATGTCCTTAATTGATGGGTTACCATGAATAAATTGTGTTTATTGTTAATAGATGACCTAATAATAGTAAGGTCCTCGGTTGGTGTGTTACAGTGAAGTTGACACTGTGTTTACTGTCAGAGGACCCAACAAGAAATATACGTTACAATGGGCGCACAGTGTTTATTGTTGTTGGAACACCAAGAGATTAGGTCCTTAATTAGAGTATTACCGAGAAGAAATTGTGTTTATGGTTAATAGAGGACCTTAGAATAGTAAGGTAGAATAGTAAGGTCC
The DNA here is from genome assembly GCA_037043455.1 of Cyrtodaria siliqua. Taxonomy (NCBI): domain Eukaryota; kingdom Metazoa; phylum Mollusca; class Bivalvia; order Adapedonta; family Hiatellidae; genus Cyrtodaria; species Cyrtodaria siliqua. The sequence continues at coordinate 5,850 of JAWPHD010016386.1, forward strand.
TCGGTTGGTGTGTTACAGTGAAGCTGACACTGTGTTTACTGTCAGAGGACCCAACAAGAAATATGTGTTACAATGGGCGCACAGTGTTTATTGTTGTCGGAACACCAAGAGATTAGGTCCTTAATTGGTGTGTTACCAAGAAGAAATTGTGTTTATTGTTAATAGAGGACCTTAGAATAGTAAGAGGTCCTCGGTTGGTGTGTTACAGTGAAGTTGAGACTGCATGTGTTTACTGTCAGAGGACCCAACAAGAAATATGTGTTAAAATGGGCGCACTGTGTTTATTCTTGTCAGAACACAAACAGATTATAATGTCCTTAATTGATGGGTTACCATGAATAAATTATTGTGTTTATTGTTAATAGATGACCTAAGAAATGAAAGCCCTAGCAAAATACAGCATTTTTAACTAAATCAAGGGCCATAACTCTGGAGTAACTAGTCCAATATCACTGGGTTTCAAACTTGGCCAAGCTTGTATTGATATTAACAATCTGTGCAAGTCTGGTAAAGATCAAATAATAAATGAAGGTCCTAGAGTGGTCACAAGGAAGAAAATGACAGTTTTTAGTAAATCAAGGGCCGTAACTCTAGTGTAACTAATCTGATCTGACTGGTTTTCGAACTGGTCTGAGCTTTCATTGATATTAACAATCTGTGCAAGTTTGGTAAAGATCAAATAATGAATGAAGGTGCTAGAGTGTTTACAAGGGAAAATATGGCATTTTTTTCAGAAAATCAAGGGCCATAACTCCGGTGAAACTAATCCGATCTAACTGGTTTTCGAACTAGTTCGCTCTTTCATCGATATTAACAATCTGTGCCAGTTTGGTGAAGATCAAATAATAAATGAATGTGAAAGAGTGTTCACAAGGCAGAAAATGGCATTTTCTAGAAAAAAACAAGGGCCATAACTCTAGTGTTACTGATCCGATCTGGTTTTCGAACTTGTCTGAGCTTTCATTGATATTAACAATATGTGCAAGTTTGGTAAAGATCAAATAATAAATGAAGGTGCTAGAGTGTTCACAAGGCAGAAAATGACATAAACCTTAAAGCACTATCATCAATACAAATTACCGCTTTTTTTTATCTCCTTTCTTTCAATTTATTATTCAGTTTATCTTTTATTATTATTTAATTCATACGCAACAAACCCGTGTTGTAATCGTCAAGTTCGACGATAGTGTATCATACAGATGCAGAGTGATGACAGTGATATACTCAGTATATTGCCGGGTTTAGGTTTAGTCAATACCGGTGTGACAGTAAAATATCGGCGTACAGTAATTCTATAAGGTCTAATTACACTAAATCAACAGGATGTGCTCGCCTGGTGCATCGAAAGTAGTTCTGTATTAAAGAGTGCTAATCTTTTTTTCTTAAAAACTTTTTTTAGTGCAGTTTCCTGTTATTTTTTGGCTGTAACTGTATTCTGGACATGTTGTTGATATTTGAAAATGCAGCTCATCATGTTTTGGCAGTTTTTGATATAAATTTGAAAAGTGAAAGTAGACAGGGTATGAAATTGCAAGGGGTAAACTTAGTGTTGACCTTTCACCCGGTGTTAGTATACAACTGAAGAAATGTTTCTTAGAAGGTATTAAACCCCCTATTTCCTTGTTGATGTTTAATAGCAGACATGTTTATTTGCATGATAAAGTAAGTTTCCCAGAATTCTAACGAGGTTTGAGTTTTTAACAGGTTGTCAACATTCTAACTTTACTATGGAAGGCCAATGGAGACTCATTTACGCTATTATAACCTATAAGGAAAACAGTCGGGAACGGTGATGAAATATATTGAAAAATTGAACCATAATAGTAGCGCCCCCTTCGCACTTTGCATAGCGCCCGGGCGCTACTAGTAGAGGAAATACGGTATTCATTTTAGAATTTATACAAGTAATTAAAACAAAAACTCAGTGCACACTTTCTTTCTCAACTGAGCTGCGCACACTTTCTTTTGCAATTGAGTATGTATTCCTGAAGCGAATTTTGGCAATCTGTATTTCTCACAACAAAACTTGAGATATTGCATGAAAAGAAGTCTAACCAGCCTTTATTTAGAAGTGTTAGAACAGCTATAAGCTATACGTGATTTAAAAATCAAGATGTTAGATACAGATCCGGGAGTTTGGTTCTACACGTCGTGTCGATGAGGTATTTGTTACAAAGCTATTTCAAATTACTTTCTTTTATGCGAAATTTAGTCAGCGGACAAGAAATTGACTTCGTCATATGCATGAACATGAGAGGTACATGTATGTGAATTTTATGATCTTGAACTTGAATAACGACCTGCATTTAGGGTTCCGCGAGTCGTCTCGATGAGGTGAGTATTTAATTTGAAGGGAACCATCAAACTCTAGGCGTTCTGTTAGAATTTCTGCACAACTTGCATCTGTTAAAATAGTACTTAAATAATTATAAGGATGGTATTTATAATATGAATAAGGCACTGCCTCATAGCGAGCTCAACTCGTTAAAAACAACACACTGGAATGCAAATGAAAACAATCATCAGCACATTATGATTATTAGAGCCACCTCAGTGAGAGGTGAACTGAGGGGTGAAGAATACAAAATAATCATGAAACCATGGCCTACTATTTCTGTCAGAAAGATTTTAATAATTATTAAACATGCAGACAGGATAGCCTTTGGTAGTTTGGACCTTCTATTTACCATCCCCATCAGATGGACAAAGCCAAGAGAAAATGTCTTACGCAAGATGCTTGATCTTGAACTTAAGTGATGTTCACGCCCAATATATTAATGATACGGTAACAGTTTCATCTCATTATCTGAAATTGTTGGACAACTTATTGGAATGAACACCAAAAGTACATCAGTATTCACACTGACCTGGAACATGTAAACATTACTTTAATGTGCAACACACAGTCTATTGAAAACACATAGGCAAATTAGGTTGCGTCTCATTATTTTAAGAGCAAATTATAATCTATGAAGATCCTAGCTCTTTACTCGGAAGTTTAGGAGTATGACTGGACATGAAAACTGAATGACCTTGAATAAAGGACCCATAGATGTGTATGCTACATACCACATGGACCGGACAAGAACATTTTTCTTAAGGTCAATTGAAATAAAACTTAAATCTTTTTTGTTTGTTTGGCGTGTAACGTCATTTTCCAGCACAATTTAGGCTATGTATGACGGTCAGACCACCAATTATTCATGGGTAGAACATGTTAGACACGTACTGTATACTTCCTGTCGTCCATAAGAATCGACACTTACAAGTCGAGCTCCCAGTGGGATTCGAACCCGCAGCGTTGAGATGGTTTCCAATGCAGCGTCTTTACCCTCTCAACCACGCTACAAAATATAAAATCATGTCTGGGTAACGTACTTGAACTCACTCACTTCTAACCAATGTCACTAGACGAATGCAGCTCGGGTTTGCTTCTCCGTCTCTGAATTGTACGCGAAAAAATGTAACTTTCTTTGTATATAAAAAAAGGAGATTATTTTGTACTATTTTGAGATGGTGGTTATCTGACTGATTCTTGACTAAGTAGCTTGTATGTATTGTTTTTGTTTTCAGCGAAAATAGAATTCTAATTTTTGCAATGATCTCTTGTGGAATGTCATAACTTAATATCAATGACTAAATAACTGATCGTTGGCCACAATTGATTGTTTGGTACATCACTTATTCCCACTATTGTATCCATCAACTACAGATAACTGCGCCTCATTAATGATACATGTACATCCAGTCCTTTTTAGTTTGGTTGCAAGTTCAAGCCATCCGTTACAGGTTATTAATACTGAGTTCTACATAAAGCAGAACTCATGCAGTCATAAACATCCACAAACAATGGAAGACTGACGCATACCATTTTCTTTTTTTGGACATTCTTGAACATTCAGGACATCTAAGGGTGCAGCTTAATTAAGGCAGAAATGGCACTGAAAATATAAAAGATATTAAAAACAACAACAAAAAACCCACATATTTTCAAAACACAGTTTTATAACCGATTCAGCAAACGCTATTGATAGCATTTGTCTAAACTGTCTTAATTTCTGAAACGGTTGTGACACAGCATGGTAGACTTTGAATCTAGAGATATTACTTGCACCACAGAGTGTTTCAATGTGCCCATTGGAAAGCGTTTAATTTCTTTGCTTTGTCTGTTTGATGTGGACATAAACTGTTTGAATTTTGTGTTATGTTTTGTTTACGTCATTTTAGCACATGTTAGGCTATATATGACGGTCTGTTTTTTTTGTGGTAGAAGCAGACCCATTTTTTTTCTTGGGCAGAACCAGTACTGTATACCTCCAGCCGTCCGTGATTATCGACACTTTCTCACTTGACAAGTCAAGCTTACAGTGGGATTCAAACCCGTAGCTGTGAGAGACGAGACAGTTTTAGACGCAGCCTCTTTACTATCCCGGCCAAGGATGCGCCGGATATAAAGTGGGCAGTCCCATGTATTGAAGGTTATATGATTCCTATGATAAAGGGCTTTTTTTGGCTGTTTTTATAGCCGTTATTGGGTCATTTTCCAAATGACAAAACATATCTTTTTTCCCGAATTTTGAGAAGAAAAGGGGGCTGGCGTGGCGCAGTCGGTAGCGCGGCGGATTTGTAACCGGAGGCCCCGGGTTCAATCCTCCGTGGTGCCACTGAGTTCCGTCGGTGTGTTCTTGGGCAAGACACTTTACCTTAGCCTCGTCCGTCGGATGGGGACGTAAACCGGGCGGTCCCGTGTATCGGTCTATCCTCCGAGCACGTTAAAGAACCATAGGAATCTATTCGATAATAAGAGTAGGGCAGGTTCCCGGATTCCTATGTATCCTTCCCCTCTCTCTGGGGCGGCTCTAAATAACCTATACTGTGTTGATGAGCCGTTAAACAACATTCAATTCAATTGAGAAGAAAAATTTTCAATTGAAAGAAGAAAAAGAAAGAACACTGTAAAGTAGCAAACATGTGACAAGTATTGAATATGAAATGTTTTAAATGCCTCTGTTGATCTTGTTATACTGTAAACAGTATAAAAGATACAATTATGAAATAAATGTTTGACTGTTTTCCCCCCAATTTTATGAACAATCGCGCTAAAATTCCCAATTTTGAGGGTATGGGTTATGTTCCCAAAATGTAGAATAAAAGCACTGCTGTATATCCTTCTCTTCTGTCTGGGGCGGCTCTAAATAACCTAATAGATAATGTGTTGATACGCCATTAAATACATGTTCAACAAGCTACTGTTTAACACTGCAAAAAGGAAAATATTTCCTGGCAGAGGGATGTTAACATTAGCATGTACTAGAGTCAGGCAAATGAAAAACTAGATGAATCCATTGAAGAATTGATTTCTTAAGGATTTAATTCAATATTTAGATCTTTCGACAGGCTATGCAAAATATTAGGCTAGTTTAAAGTGTGTTAAGTCCGAGACACTTCTCGCTTAATTTAAACTAACATGTTTTTCAACACCCGTAAAAATATCGAAATATTGCATTTAATCCTTTTATGTACTTGGTAACAGTGACGTTGCCAACCTTGCACCTTTTTTTATAGCAACTTACGATTTAAATGCAGCACATAAACGTGTTTCATTTAAGTTCAATGCAATAATGTAAATATTGGGATTTGAATGGTGGTAGTGAATGGCAACTTTACAATAAATAGCTTCATGATAAATTGTCCATTCACTTTGCGTTTTATGGTAAATTTTCCAACCACTACCGTCGTTAAAACCCAGGAATACCAAAAATGCGGGGAGGCTGGGGGTGGAGTGGGAGCCAAAACATACTCTGCCCCACCCGGGCCCCTTTTAACATACTCTGATCACTCCCTCTCCACGCCCCCCGCCCCCCCCCCCCCCCCCAAATCTCAGATTATTGGGCCCCCACCAGATCCGTTCCTACGCCAAACCATTGAATCTTTAAGCACCGTTCAACATCTGAGATCTAAATAAAAACGCGCACATTTCTTGGAAACTTGGCAACAGCAGACTGCAGTGGTTAAATTTCCCCACCCACCGACTTAACCGTAACATCTATCTATATCACTAAAGTGCGATGCGGTTCATTTAAACATTTGTATTTTAGATTATCGATACTGCAGTAGCTTTTAAAGTTTAGGTAGAAATACCGTTACCTTGTCTCTCAGCTGGTAATAATCACCATTATTTTATAAATTGCCAGACGGTTGTTTACCTAATGACGTCACATTAACAATGAAGTCTGGTAACCGGCCAACTGGAGGACTAGATCCAACGTGAATAGAGGTGGGCCGGATACCAAATAGAGATGGGAGTTTGAAACGAATATAGCCATGAGAGTTAACTGTTCTTTGACATTTTTACCACGATTTTTCCCCCGTAGTATTTGCTACTCGCGTTACCATAGAGCTCGCTTGCCTGCGCGTCGCCTCGCTATAAATGATTTAATTGCAAACTTGTTATTACTATTGCATCGATAATATATTTTAAACCTATGGAAGAATGAAAAGGAAATGTTTAAACCGTTATTTAATGTTATGCAAGCAGGTTCAAAGTCCAAATGATACTGGATTAATAAATCGAGACGCAAATTCAAAGGGACACATGACAATCTTGTTTTTTCAAAAACTAGCTGCGTCCTATTTTTTTCCTACATAACTGCGTTTGTGCAATCATTAATGTTAATTATAAGAATTGTATTCAGGGTCCGACAAATCTTTGAATTGTGGGCTACCAGAAACTTACCTTGGTAGCCCGACATGCGTAAGGTCGTCTCAATACAGTTTAATATGTTTAAATAATGCCTCCAAATTTTAAATAGAACCTCCAGGACAGGGACCCTTTATTAAACTCTTATACTGTTAAATTAATACAATGCTGCTAAATTAATATAATGTATTATTATTTAATACAGTAAAGGTAAGTAAATAAAAACAAAACATAATAAGATTCTACCCCTCTCCTCCCACCAACCCACCCACTATCTGGACATACCATCACTGTATTTGTCCAAAACAATTCAAGTAGAAAAAAGGCAGCATGTAGCATACATTGGGTCTTCCATTTGATTGTTTAAGCAGTACTGGTAAGGATATATAACACTGACAAAAGTTTATAACCCTGAACTTAGTTCTTTTGGAATCGCGAAAACATATGGCACTGGATTGTGACTCGAACATCGCTGCGTTTTTTAAACTGATTTTGGAAAAATGCACTAGCATGTACATGATATACATGAAATCACATACTTTATCAATGAAATATGCATAATTTCCCATACAATCTTATTTATAAACGACGGTTCGCGTCAAATGTTTGCATTGGTGAAATTGTTGTCTCGATCATCTAGACGTTTGTTTACTTTGCTACACAAACGTCTAGAATTTAGGTCATATACCACTATTGCGTTTTACATAGAGTTACATTATAGCCTTTTGGCCCTAAAACAAATTTTACATGAAAATAATTGGGGGTTTTGTAATGCTTTCACCTACTTTCGGTTTGATGAAGGTGCTGACCGTCGGGCTCGCAGCAAATAAATGCGAATTTCTGACAATTTACTATACCTGCAATTTTCTCAATAAAATAGTCCAGATGCAAGAACAAATACAGTTTTATTTTTTTTATCACATACACATATTATTTTGACATTTTATGTACATCAGTTATGATTAAGGCAATTCTACCCAATCAGAAAATAGCTCTTTCGAAAAAGATATACCCTAATACACCCTATACCTTTTTCAGCCAATCAGTAGCCCCAAAACAATAGTGGTATGTGACCAGAAGCCTTATTGTAAAGCAGTTATGAGTCGGTGGGCGTGTTTTCCGAAAAATAGGAATTTCTCTGATTGGCCGGCACATATAAACACAGACAAAACAAGATACTGACGTCATATTGATCGAGAGCGGAAATGACATAACAACAGAAATACAATGCATTTTTTCAAAAATTACTAATAAAAAAAGAGGAAACTTCATCATTTTATCGATAAAGTAATGTGGAAGGTCAAGCTTGATATAATAAATATAATTAAAAAATATTAATTATGATCAAGTGGTTTCAGTTTTCAAATTGTTTTCCGCACAAGGAGTCAAGACGTTTGTATTCATAATTTTGATAGAGCATCATCAATAAAACTGACCAATCAGTGACCAGAAATAAGACCTACCTAATTCATTCTGGTAGGTGATAAACTCGGTCTTTATCCTTGATGTTCAACAAGTTTACTGTTAAAATTAAGGTATCTACAATGTGATTCTTTTAAAACCCTGCTTATTTCATGCACATTCATGCAAACTGATTCAACATACATATATTTCAAAATTAAAATCTTGAAAATTATCATCTTTTTACTTGGTCAAATATTTTTATTTTACTATAGAACCATATATATGTATTTTGGGCGTTCTGTTGTAATTTGTAAATTACCCAAATTCCTTTTATTTTGCTGTGGGGAAATTACTCATATTTAGATTTGCTTAAGCAATACTAACTAATTCTTAAGCAATGCTAATATTACTTAAGTAATTGCTTTTTAGCAATACTAGTTTTATTTGGAGTAATTTCCCCACAGCAAAATAAAAGGAATTTGGGTAATTTACAAATTACAACAGAACGCCCAAAATACATATATATGAACCTAAGGATAAAAACCGAGTAACACAAATTTTATCACCCACTGAAAATAAGATAAAATCTCAACATCTCTGCAATGAAAAATTATGAATTGGAAACTAAACGACGTAAGTGAAACTGTATGTTTGATTTACGAAACTACCATAAGTGAACTATGTTCCTCATCCCTTAAATTTAACTACACGATTAAGAAGCGGAACATGTTCCACTACAAGATGACTAATGAAATATTTTGATTGAAGTCGGTAACCAGTCACAAGATGTCGCTGTAATTATTTTGCATCAACGATGGGATTATTTACACAATGAATACCCAGGGGCTGATCCAGGATTTCAGCTTAGGGGGTCGTAAGATTTTGGTCAATTTTCGGGTCCGTTTCTAGCCGCATAAAACGGTTGCGGTAGTGCATTGATAGGGTAAAAAAGTCCGTTTTCAAATAAAAGGATTTAACAATGTGTTAATTAAACCACTTATTACTATATAACTATGTAAACAAAGACGGCCGTGGCAGCCATGTTTAATGTTGAATCAAAATAATTTTCAATATGGACCAACATCATGTCATGCTGATCATTTTCGAAAAAGTCCCATATTAATACCACTAATAGTTTTCAAGAAGTAGTCAGTACAAACTTGTTGTATAAAAATCTATTTTTAGCTGTGGCGGCTACCTTGAATTTCCGGCCGGTCTGAAATTTTGCTAGGATCAATTAGACATCAAGAGCAACATTCCTGTAAAGTTTCATGAAAATCCGTCATGTAGTTTCAGAGGAGTAGTCGCTAAAAATTGTTATTATATATGTAAACAAAGATGGCTACTGGCGGCCATGTTTAATGTCGAATCAAAATAATTTTTGACAAGGACCAACACCATGTCATGCTGATCATTTTAGAAAAAGTCCCATATCAATATCAGTCATAGTTTTTCAAGAAGTAGTAGCTACAAACTTGTTTTTTAAAAATCTATTTTTAGCCGTGGCGGCCATCTTTAATTTCCGGCCGGCTGAAATTTTGCTAAGATCAAATTTGAGGAGTGTGGTTGCATTAAATTATGATAGAAAAATAAACGAAATTAAATCATTATTACTGTCTTGGTCAAAAAGAATACTCACACCCTTTGGAAAAATCACTGTTATAAAAAGCTTAGCTTTACCAAAGTTAAATCACTTAATTTCATCATTACCTAATCCACCTGAAGACCAGGTCACACTGTTGCAAAATATGTGTTTTAATTTCCTCTGGAATAATCACCCAGACAAAATAAAGAGATATGTTGTAACTCAGGATTATGATTGTGGTGGACTTAGAATGATCAATATTAAACAGTTCATATATTCTCTGAAATTAACGTGGATTAGAAGACTTTTGATTGGGAATAAAAAATGTATGGAAATCCATAAACATATGTACCCATTCACCACCAATATGCTATTTTTCGGTAACGACTATGTAAAAAATAAAATATGAAATCCCTTCTGGAAGGATGTTTACACAAGTCTTAACATCCTGGATGTTAAAAACCTATTGTCATGGAAAGAGTTCTTAACACAACCGTTATGGTACAATAATAACATTAAGATTGGAAGATCAAGTGTTTTTTTATAAAAGATGGTATGATAAAGGTATTTTATTTATTAACGATATAATGGATAACAATGGTATTCTTCTCTCTTTTACCCTATTTATCGAAAAGTTTGCTGTACATTCACATTATTTAGAATATGAAGGAATGACTGCAGCAATACGGGGCTACCTTCAGAAACAAAATTTTTCTCATCTTGCTATCAAGTTAGAAAATCCAATTTGCCCATCAATAGTGTCCCTAATAACAAGCGCACCGAAAGGCTGTCGTCCCATTTATGATATACTTATTAAATCAAATGTACATCCAACATCTATAGCTAAATGGGGACAATATGGTATAAATATAGACAGAGATTGCAATGACTTATTCAAAATACCTTTCAAATGTACAAAAGTTACTCGATTACAATGGTTTCAGGAAAAAATAAACCACAGAATTACTGCTACAAACATCCTTTTGACAAAAATGAAGATAAAAAACGATAACTCCTGTAGCTTTTGCACAGAGTCTCCAGAAACCATTACACATTTATTTTGGGAATGTAATATACCAAAACATTTTGGAATATTTTTAAGATTACTTGCAATGATAATAATATAATAATTCAACCGGAATGGACTACAAAAGATATAATGTTTGGGTCTAGTGAATATGACAATGTTCTAAATAAACTAATTTTACATGCAAAATACTTCATATATAAATGTAAGTTAGATGGAAGATTACCATTGTCCGGAAATTTCAAACAACAAATTAAATACATATATCAAACTGAAAAAATAAACGCAATTAAAAGTTTTACATTTGATAAATTCGGAAAACCTTGGTTGGCTTATAAATCCCTACTTAATAATTAGTTTTGTTTTAAATTTTAAGAGTTACACTGTGTAACACTTCTATCTTGTTTCATCTATCTTGTTCCTTCTTCTTGTTTTTTGTTTTGTCTTTTTTTGACAAAAGGAAAATCCCAAGAAATGTGTAATAACTGTTAAATTACCGGTATGTTCCCCGCTGTTCCCACTGAATATGAAAGAGTCACACCTCCATAGAAATATCTTGTCATTTCTTTATATATTTAGTGGATAACACCATTTTTGTTTCACAGTCAATTGTTGAAAAACTCAGCATAGATGGTATGTGGATCTTGTATAAAAACTGAAACACTTATAGTTGATTATGTTAGCATTGTATTTATCTATGTTAAACAATTCTTTAATCAAGATATATATGCTGGGTTTTGAATTTTTTTTTTATTTCTTTACAATTATCAATGAAGGCGTATTAAAGTAACAAAATAAATATTTTGACAATTTGTAAATGTCAAGATTTAAAGGGACACACAGCAATCTGGTGTATTTGTAAAAAAATAATTGTTGAAAGACCCACAGATTGCAGAGATCCCCTTTTATCAAAATTGTATTTTAAATCTTCTTTTGAATATTGTAAAGAAATATAAAAAAACCTCCCCATTTATATAGTTTCTAATCAAGATATGCATTTTTTTTCTTCTAAATATTTTGAAAACTGTTTATATATAATAAATATTATGCATATTGCATCTATATCTGTACGGTTTGTAGAGGGGTGGCCCACCCCGACCCTCACAGACCTATTACGGGGTGAATAAATGGATTACCATTAATTTGGTGATCGAAATTTAAAAAAAAAAAAAAAAAAAAAAAAAAAATCAACATTCCTGTGAAGTTTCATGAAAATCTGTAATGTAGTTTCAGAGGAGAAGTCGCTACACGATTTTACTATATAACTTTATGTAAACAAAGATGGCCGCTGGTATCCATGTTTAACGTCGAATCAAAACGATTTTCGACAAGGACAAACATCATGTCATGCTGATCATTTTAGAAAAGTCCCTTATCAATATCAATTATAGTTTTCAAGAAGTAGTCGCTACAAACTTGTTTTTTAAAAATCTATTTTTAGCTGTGGCGGCCATCTTGAATTTCACATCAACACAATTTTTTGCTAGGATCAACTAGACTTCATGGGCATCATTTCTGTAAAATTTCATGATAATCTGTCAAATAGTTTCAGAGGAGTAGTCGCTACAAAAAAAGTTTACGGACGGACAGACGGACGGTCAAACGGAATAGAGCAAGGAGCTACCTTGCAAAGGGCCATATTTAAAGGGCCATAAAAATAAAGTGTCAAGCTTTAAAAATAAAGGGCCATAACTGAAGGAAAATGGCCTCTTCTTTCAGAAAAAGGCCCTCTATTTTTGTCCAAGTATGTGGACAAATTGTGTCTAATGAACTTGGACAGCCTATAGAGGGGGCCTTTTTTTAAAACTGTTTGTGATTATGATCTTCTAGCTCTTTGCTATCATTTGAGCACAAAAAACAGGGGGCCGGGCCCCTTGTTGGAAAATGACCCTTTCCTTCTCGACTGGCTACTAAAATGGCCTTCTGCTCCATTTTTTAGCGGCACGGACGGACAGACCGCACCACGGCATAAGCTCTGCTGATCTCTGATCAGTCGAGCTAACAATAGCAAATAAAAGCGCGTAGATGATCATGATACGGCCGCTAAATGCATACGAATCCAAAATGAAACAACGTAGGTTAACTTCTTTTTTCCTTCATTCCGTTGTTCTTTATACAAATAATTTAAACACAATATAAAACAATTAAAATGTCTAAACTAATAATGCATGTCTATCTGTCATGTAAAGGGACATTTAAGTGATGTTTTGTCAGAGGTAGTGCTGTTCCGATTAATCGATTTGATCAATCATCGATCAGTTACGCCTTTGATCTGATTAATCGATTACAATTTTTCCTGATCGGCTTTACTTGGTTGTTGAAAATGATGGCTTATTTCATTCTCTTGTACTAAAATATACAAGAAAAATAAAATGAGTTTTAATTTTTACTTAAAATAAATGCTTGGCCAGTTTCATTCAATAATGTAATGACCATGTATTGATTTTCGTCATTATTGTCTAAAAAAGGCTTAAACTTGTGTCTTTTATGGAAGCCATGTTTAATCGATGAATGATCGATCATCGGTTGGTTGAAATTTCTGATGATCGATCATGAATTTTCAACCGATTACCAACTCTAGTCTGAGGTCAAGTAGACTTTTACTAATCAACTTATAATGCATGTCTATAGATCTGACATGGTCTATTCATCAAAATGCATGTCCAAAAAATATGACCACTATATTTACAAAATGACCCTCAGTTTATTTCCATTGGGAGTCAAGGATGATCCCTAAAAAATTGAGACCTGCAGAAACACTGCCGATGCATTGCTCGTGTTGTTTTAACACCTCGTTAACTTGGTTATTAGCGCGTGACTTTCTAATCTTATCTCGATTAATCAGCTGCGAAAACTGTGTTTTAGAGGTAAAATCTGGTTTTGACTGGGCTACTTCAAAAGGAAATTTGTAGTAGCCCACGATTGAAATTTATGGTAGTCCGGACATCGACTTTTGGTAGCCCGCGGGCTCCGGGCATGTGATTTGTCGGACCCTGGACTATTAAGTCATTTGTTTTTGCATGTTTCTAATTTTTATTACATGTATTACTGCCCCAATAATATATAAAAACGTATATTATAACAAGACGAAATAGTGAATACTTAAATTTGATTTATTTAAACGTTACCAGGGTCAAAGTAAAAAAGATACTGGATATATAAATCGAAACACCCATTCCTCGGGGAACATTAAAAGGAATCACTGATATGATTTGTTTTCGAAGAAACAAATGGTATAGATTTACAACAGCCAACGTGATATCATAATAGAGTTCGTTTCTATTCTAGCTGACGCCACTCTTAAATTTATAATAAACTAAACTATTCAAATAACCAATATGCAATGGGTTTTTCGATGGAGAATTAACAAAGTGGGGTAATAAAAAAAATAGTTGTGAATGACCTTGCATTTTAAAATCCTTTCGTGAGTTTTATCAATTGTTGATGTACTCGTGAAAACTATTATTTCAATCAACAGTCGGTAAATCATCGAGAAATTCCACTTTTTCATTCCACTTTTTCAACAGATAGAAGTTAAATTGCAATAGAAAATATACATAACTGTGTTTTTCTCATGCAGTGAATACAAATACGATTTTTGCTACACAATTGTTGGCATTCGCGATTTCTATCAATGCTTATTAACTTAACCAAACTTCCCGAATGTTCTCAATAACAATTTAAACGTGAGAGGAAGTAAATGTATCGCTAAAAACAGCATTTTAATGCGCATATGATAGGAGTACTCCCAGATTCATAAATCAACAAATAAAAAATATTCCATGTTTTCCGGATTTTTTTTTATCAGAAATGGCTGCCATTTGCGCTGATGGGGTCATTGTCGTACCGGGTACTACAGAAAGGCACCCGGGGTACATTTATGTATACAGAAACGTACACGAAAATCATCGAAATCCAGAAAGGCCCCCACATATACATAAATGAATTTTTAAATTCAATGATCAATCTATACTGTTATTCTAGTTTTATTGAAAACACATATCCTATCGTATACTCAAAACTACTGTCTAAACGATCTCTCTGAACTCAGAGTTCAAACATTTCCTGTGTTTCAAATTAAATACCCCTCCCACAATTCACTTGGTACGATCAAACTATACTGTAATTCTTGTTTTATTAAAACACATACTGCATTATATATCCTATCGTTTATTCAAAACTAATGTCAGTCTAAACGACTTTAAATGTTTTAAAGGAAACCACAGACCTAATAACAAATAGATTGGACACTACGAAAATTGTGTAAATTTCAAGTGGCACAGTTCGAAAATTTCACAAAATATTTCCCAACTTTTAACACACATATCATGAAGAGTTTTATAGATACAAGTTTCATTCAAGCCAAATACCATCACAAATTTAATTTACTTTCCACTGATAGTATTTTGTTTTCTCTTACATTGAGAGCAAAAAAGGAGTATGATGGAAACTTTGACTATGTCAAAACAATGATTTTTAAGAGAAAAGCGAAAAATGATGCCATTTTAAAATTGACACATTTTTTTTATACAATTTCTTATTTTGAAAATAAACATAAATTATTATAATACCATTTTGCTATTCGCTATGAATCTTTTGGATGTATTCTCATCAAAATCGGTGAATAATTGAGAGATAAGATAGAAGGAACAGTTAAGGTACCACGTGCTATTTTGGTTACTTCATTGGTTTCGTATCTGTTTATTAATGTCTGTGAGGAAACCTACCTGGTTGGAAATGGCACCTGGAAATGACCTCGAGACGACTTCTTCTCTAAAACTGGAAGTCGGAAATAATGTGTGTTTATCGGGAAGCGTAAAGTGTGTTCATGCGAGGTCTTCCGCGAAAATTGGTCACGTGATAACTACAACGAATTTTAACTAACCAAAACTATTTTTCTTCCGAGGACCCGTGAGAAGTCCTCGGAGGATTGGTGTGTTTTCATACGGAGGTCCTCAGTCAGGGGTCCTACTAAATACCGCAAAGACACGCAAAGACGGGCAAAGACACGCAAAGACGCGCAAAGACACTTTTAAACGTGCAAAGACACTTTTTAAACGTGCAAAGACACATTTAAATTAATTAGTATATAAAAAGATCAGCATTTAAATATGTGACATTGATTTTTTCGATATCAATTTAATGTTAATTTGGTGATAGCTGCTTTAGTCCGAAAATCTGTTCATGAAATTATCAAACAGAATTGGAAGAGATCAAAAATACACTTTTAAATGAAATATAATAAGAAAATATTACTATTTAAATGTGTGAGACTGCTTTTATGTGATTTTAGTTTTAAATAAAGTTGTTTTGATTTTATTTTTTGTATACAATGTTTGTTTTTTTAGTGGTTTCAGTCAGTTTGAAAAATATTGCAAATACTCCCAAAGGTGCGCAAAGACACTTTTAAAGGCGCAAAGACACCTTAAAATTGAATATAATCGAAAAATATTAGCATTTAAATATGTGAGGTTGATTTTTACGTGATTTTGATATTATTTAATGTTGTTTGTTTATAGCTGCTTCAGTCTGAAAATGTTCATGTAATGAACAAACAGCATAGTGAGAGAGAGAGAGAGCGCAAAGACACTTTAAAACGCGCAAGGACACGTTCAAATTAAATATAACATATACATATAATTACCATTTAAATGTGTAAGATTTATTTTACGTGATTTTAAAGTTATTTCGTGGTTACTGTTTGATAGGTGCTTTTGTCCGAAAAAATGTCATGAAATAAATGATCAGAATAGTGAAGATACTCAAAGACACGCTTATACGCGCAAAGACATATTAAAAGGCAAAGAAACGTTTTATACATGTATTACTGCCCCAATAATATATCAGATATATGCAGATAGTAATGCACACACTCACACACACACACACACACAGACACACAACCTATCCCCCACCAACCAATATAAATGTACTGACAGTGTGTTTTGTTTGGTTCTCAAGCAAACCGCTCCTTAATCCTGGATCCGCGCATGCAGTTGCACGTTTATGAGTGATAGTGGTGGGGTGGGAGAGATTGTCGTCGTTTGTACTTGACCTTAAAGCAGCTCATGTTCTCCGAGGTAATATTTGCACATTGATACAAAGGAGATAAAATATCCGCGTTCATTTCTGTTCCAAAATGTTAAATATTCTAATCAAAGTACTGAATGTACTGAGAATGCAAGGTTTGATAGGAGAGACTGTATGAATATTTGCACGATTGCTGGCCATTCAAAATTTACATAAATATGACATAGGTTTAGCCAACTTGGCGATCTTAGGCGACCTACACAAATCTTAGAGGGTCGATCTATTCCAAATATATTGTGATCAGTTGTCATTAAACTGTTTCAAATCTAGACTTTAATATTATGAATTGCTGATGGATAGACAGATTTGTGCTTTATGGCCAAACTGTCACTCAATATGACCTCCATATCTAAAACTATGTCATTTACAGAGTGGCGTGTATTAAGTAGTCTTCCGGGAACATGAAGCACAAGAGGGCCTGTATCACTCTACTGGCTTGAATAGTTTAAGGCCTACTGCAAAGTACTATAGAGAGTGGGGGTACCAGCGCAGTTTCCCAGAGCGGGCAACGAGCACCAAGCAACTGTAAAATATGTCGGCCGTGGCTGTTAACTCAAGTACGCCATCATTTACACAAAATCTAAATGATAGGCATACTTGGACCAAAAGCCCTGTCACATATTATTAATTACTTAAGCAAACCCTCTCTAGGAAACTATCGCTGAAACCCCCACTCTCTATACTACTTATCAATCCAGTTGATCATTTCAATAACATAATATTTTCTCATACGATTCAATTAAAACATTTGCAATTGATTAGGCAAAGTCAGACGGAACCGGACAGTAGTCTTCATCATCGCTGCACGTATCGTTTTTTACCATGGGGTATTTTACTTATATGCTAATGTATCTTGTCCATTATCTAGTATGTATATTTTATCATCATAAGCTGATAAACTTTTTTTATTTATTACATAGCTACTTATGTGATGCTTTTGTGATCTAATAACTTTCATCTCTTGGTGACTTTCTGCTGCTGTAAACAAAATCTTTTTGTAATCATCGTGTGCTATTTGTTTTTTAACAACACACTTTTTAACGCCCTTACATTTCTTTGTACTAACCTCATTATCTAACATATACGTATATAGTTTACTTCGTAGTCCAACATATTCAACAATAGGTATGCACACGTTTCATCTTTCATCTTGCCAATAACCTTTTTATTATCATTAAAATGAAACATACTTTTTGGATCATTTCATAACACAAGGAATCGGTATCAGTAAATAATAATTTAGCTTTTTTTATCATATTTATTTTTAATGTAATTGTAATGGAAATCATACATCAAAATTTTTCATTAAACATTTGACAAGAAATAAATGAAGGCCTTGCTGCATATTTTAAAAGTACCTCCTCGTCGTGAGTTAATTTAACATTAATTCTTTTTCTCAAAATTTCCATAGTTTTACCAAAAACTGAATTGTTCATCAGTTTGAAAAAATCCTTTTCAAAAGCATTTTTACCAGCTGTTCTCTTAGCAGTATTAAAGTCTATGTATATCTTCAACCACTCTGATTCGTCAAACTGTAGTATTCGGTGTATTTTTGTTACCTTCAATCCAAGCTTTTTATACAATTCTAAGTTTCTAAAATGCACGACATACTTTTTTATTTTATTTTTTAGCATCGTAACAAGTTTATTAACATTGCAAGGTCCCAATTTAAACTTTTGTTTTACATTTTTACAATAGTCTGACAACCACTCATCTTTTATATTTAAACTTTCTGGGGCAAGTGCGAGTCATGCAGTTTCTTGTGATACTCAATATCGCACTCAGCAATGTAATTCGATTTTCCTTTTTCAAACTTATCAACACACTTGAAATTACCAGTAGGCAACGGATGGCACATGGCCCACCCATACAAGTTATTAGCATCACGATATATTATGTACTTGCTTTCTTTTTTCTTGTAGTAGTTTTTCATATATTTATTGTTAGCCTGTGAATATCTGTTTGCGATATAACTTGTGCCACCTCTTAATCCTTTTTCCACAAACAAATATTGATCAATATCAGTTATTAAATCAAGCTGGATACCAGTCGTCTTAAGGCATGCATCCCAGGCTAAACCAGGACTACTGAAGTAATGGCAAGGATCTAATTTGTAATACTCAATACACATTTTTCTAAAGTTTTCAAAAACGTCTGCAAGCAGCAGCACATCAGTCTTAAGATACAGATCATGATATTCTCCCATATTTTTAATATTAAGTGTTTTCCATATTTTTTTAGTATGATCATAATCTGCATCTGAAATGTGTTCATCATTTAATTGTGAATAAAAGCTATATTTGCCAGGTAATTTAACTTCTTTAAAATGTTCAAAACTGTTCATGTAATCATAAGGATAAACACCTTTTCTTTTTATTAATTCTAGCTTGTCGCCAGAGTATTCCTGAGAGGTATACTGAAACGAGGGGATGTTTTTTACTAAATTTTCTAATGATTGAGACATAAACTGAAAACTGTCAATAAACACCAAACTTTGTCCTAACATAAAAGCCATGTACTTTTCCATGTTATTTGGTATAACATTTATGTTTTTTTAGCTCTTCTGATCAGAGATCAGCAGAGCTTATGCCGTGGTGCGGCGTCCGTCGTCCGTCTGTCCGTCCGTCCGTCCCGCCGTCCGTCCGTCCGTCTGTCCGTAAAGTTTTATTTGTAGCGACTACTCCTCTGAAACTACTGGATGGATATTCATGAAACATTACAGAAATATTGCCCATGAAGTCTAGTTGATCCTAGCAAAAATTCATGTTGATGTGAAATCCAAGATGGCCGCCAAAGCTAAAAATGGATTTTCAAAATGCAAGTTTGTAGCGACTACTTCTTGAAAACTATAAGTGATATTGATATGGAACTTTTTCTAAAATGATCAGCATGACATGATGTTGGTCGTTGTCAAAAATCGTTTTGATTCGACGTTAAACATGGCTGCCAGCGGCCATCTTTGTTTACATAGAGTTATATAGTAAAAACTTGTAGCGACTACTCCTCTGAAACTACTTTTCGGATTTTCATGAAACATTACAGGAATGTTGCTCTTGATGTGTAATTGATCCTAGCAAAATTTCAGATCGGCCAGAAATTCAAGATGGCCGCCACAGCTAAAAATAGATTTTTAAAAAATAGGTTTGTAGCGACTACTTCCTGAAAACTAGAAGTGATATTGATATGGGTCTTTTTCTAAAATGATCAGCATGACATGATGTTGATCTGAGTCGAACATTATTTGGATTCGACGTTAAACATGGCTGCCAGTGGCCATCTTTGTTTACATAGATTTATATAGTAAAAACTTGTAGCGACTACTCCTCTGAAACTACTTTTCGGATTTTCATGAAACATTACAGGAATGTTGCTCTTGATGTGTAATTGATCCTAGCAAAATTTCAGATCGGCCAGAAATTCAAGATGGCCGCCACAGCTAAAAATAGATTTTTAAAAAATAAGTTTGTAGCGACTACTCCCTGAAAACTAGAAGTGATATTGATATGGGTCTTTTTCTAAAATGATCAGCATGACATGATGTTGATCTGAGTCGAACATTATTTGGATTCGACGTTAAACATGGCTGCCAGTAGCCATCTTTGTTTACATAGATTTATATAGTAAAAACGTGTAGCGACTACTCCTCTGAAACTACTTGACACATTTTTATGAAACTTCACAGGAATGTTGCTCTTGATGACTAATTGATCCCAGAGTTTTTTTAGTTCGGCCGGAAATTCAAGATGGCCGCCATGGCTAAAAACAGATTTTTAAAAAAAATAATTGTAGCGACTACTTCTTGAAAACTGTAAGTTATATTGATATGGGACTTTTTCTGAAATGATCAGCATGACAAGATGTTGATCCTTGTCGAAAATTATTTTGATTCGACATTAAACAAGGCTGCCAGTGGCCATCTTTGTTTACCTAGAGTTATACAGTAAAAACTTCAACTTGTAGCGACTACTCCTCTGAAACTACTTGATATTTTTTTATGAAACTTCACAGGAATGCTGATCACCTAGCTATCAAAATCTATCAGTAGAGCTTCAAGGCCATTGACCTCTTGTTTAAACTTTCCGATGTGTTGCATTATGAAGTGAGAATCACATCCTCTCAAGTTATGAAACACAACAGGTATTTTTTTAGTCAGCCTGAAATTAATATTACATATATCGTGAGCGCTTCCCCTATACTTTCCAGTTATATGACAATGATCTCTAACTTTTCTAACAGAGTTTATATATGCTACTGTACGACCTGGGTCATCTTTTTTAAGAGTTATTGAAAAACCATTACCACAAATATGACATGATTTAGATTTTTCGAATTCTTTTTCTTCTGATGGTGACATTACCAAATCTTTTTTAAAATGTTTGTTCATACTTTCTTTGCACCACTTGTCTTCTTTTTTTCATTTTTTCTAAAAACTTATAAACAGCGTTTGGTCCTCTGTATGTCACAACTGGTTTTGAATATTGATCATCATAACAACAAACAACCTTATATCCATAGCCACAATCAGTATGTTGCTGATATGCTTCCGTGTATGATTTTTAGCTCTACTGGCCAAGGGCGAGTTGTCCGTCGTCCATCCGTCCGTCGTCCGTCGTTAACCTTTGTCTCGTTAAGACGATAGGGCCTTCATTTTTGATCTGATCTTCACTAAACTTTAACAGGTTGTTAATATCAATGAAAGCTCGGGCAAATTCGAAAACCAGCCAGATCGGATAAGTAACAGCGGAGTTATGGCCCTTGATTTAGTTAAAAATGCTATATTGCTATATTTTGCCTCGTTAAGACGATAGGGCCTTCATTTTTCATCCTATCTTTACCAAACAAAGTTACAAGCAAACCGTGAGAAAAAGATTGAAATTAAAAACGGTTTAAAAGATGAAATAAAACCTTTGGGTGATGCTTTAAAAGAGTTAGAAAAGAAAGAAGATAGATTGGAAGAGAGTGATCTCTATAAAAAGCTGGGTGAAAAAATACAAGTTGGTGTTGAAAGTATTAATGAGCAAATTAAGGAAATCAATAAGCAAATGGTTGATAACAATGAACTAGAAACTGCTATTGCTGATGCTTCAAAACAAATGAGATTTGCTTTTGCTACCGAAATAACTCAAATTAAAATATCAAATGAACAGATAAACACTAACGTTGATGATATCAACAAAGAGTTTGAAGATATCAAAAAGAAAATGGTTGACAAAACTACACAGGAAAAAAGAAACACAGCTTTTGATCATGAAATAGCTTTTTTGAAACAGTTTAATCAAAATCTGGTAGTCGGCACACAGCAATTCTTGGTATAATTGACGAGTTAAGCATAAAAGTAGAGTACTAGACTATTTAAGTCGGATTCTACTGCTTGAAGCTACAATAGACGGAATAAGTATTATGAAAGATGACAATGGTTATGTATCGTACCCGACTCGAAAACCACTTGAAAGAACCAAACGTAGAGGTTTTCTCGAGGTGTTTACTTTTGTAACCAATCCATTTGTAAAAAGTGGAAAATATGCTACAGAATATCTCGATGGTAAACGTTTTGTAAAACCCGGGCGCTATATAGTTGAAGCAGACCTTACATATACGGTTGCAAATACAGACATAGATGTAG
The DNA here is from genome assembly GCA_037043455.1 of Cyrtodaria siliqua. Lineage (NCBI taxonomy): Eukaryota > Metazoa > Mollusca > Bivalvia > Adapedonta > Hiatellidae > Cyrtodaria > Cyrtodaria siliqua. The sequence continues at coordinate 28,279 of JAWPHD010016386.1, forward strand.
AATTGTTTGATTTGTTTAATGCGGGTCCAAGTACTAATCAGACACATGCTCAACCAAAAATAGAAAATGGTAAACGAATACTAAAAGGAACATTTGAAGCATATCTTACGAAATCTCGTACTTGGACCATCTTTTCAAGCATAAAACGTGGCGCTACTCAAGTTTTTAATTTTGAAAAATCAAGTTTTAAACAAAGGTGATTAATTTTTTCTACTAATATGTATAATATGCATTTCATTTAATCTATCCTATATTATATGGAACAAACACTTGTATTATTATCAGAAAAAGCTTCAATAATTAATAACTCAAATACACCAAGTAATTTTACAACTGTATTTGACAGACAAATAATATTAGGCAAGAATAAACAGTATGGCGTTGGACTTGATAAAATTAATTCTATGACTTACTCATGGTATAATATTAGTGAAGATTTTAATAACAAAGTGATAAGGTATCACAATGGAACCGATTAGAAAAGTATTATTTTTACAAATACAAATTATAGTTATGTTGATATCGATAATTATATAAAAGAAACTTTGACTGTAAATGGCGATTAGACTGATGACTGGCCTGTCCCGATAAAAATTGAATTTGATTTATCAATTTTCAAATGTTTGGTTACCATTCATAATAATTTCATGCTTGATTTAAGGGAAACAAACTTTCACACCTTAATTGGGTTTGATAAAGATGCAGTTATTAGAGAAACTAAATTTGGAACTGTAACACCAAACATAACAAATTCTATCGATACATTGTATATCCACTGTGACTTGATAAGTAATTTTATTGTTGATGGATCATACGGGGATGTTATTTATGAAATAAGTACAAGTACAGCTGATCTTACGAGATCGTATTCTTTTAAAGATGAACCAATAAGAGTCGGGTTCTGTGAAGTAAACAAAACGATCATTAACAGTATTAATATTTACATAACCGATTTCTCCGGTAAATATATTAATCTTAATGGTGTCCACACATCATTTCGATTTGTTTTAAAAGAATTAATGTAATCTTATGTTTTATCCAACATAAGTCGAGTAACTTATGTTTTATCCAACATAAGTTATATATGACACGATTAAAAAAATTTTTACGACACTAGTACGGGAACTTCTACTGAAGTAGACAGATTAACCGGGGCTGGCATATTTGACATTTTTTCAAAAGTTGGATCAAAAATATTTAGTGAGTCTGTAAAATCAGCAGGCAAGAAAGCATTAAAAACTGCTGGAAAACAAATCTTAGAAAGTGGTACTAAAACACTTGGAGATGAAGTAGGAAAAATGGCTGCTGATAAATTAGTTTCAGTTATTAAACTTAAACCAAAAGGTAGGATAATTTTAAAAGAACTTACAAAGGCTGATAACAAAAAAGAAGTTGTAGCTGAAACTGAAGAAGATGTAAATGCAAATATTAACAGATTACTATGGAAGAGGAACCAAAAATATTCATGCAAAAATTGAACGATTGATTAAATAAAAAATAGTATAATTACTAGTATAAATAGATGTTTCAAAGTGATAAATATAATGCTAAATATGAACATGTACCTATTCAGTTAGATACTCCTGTAACACAACCAGGAAATGCTGTCAAGCAAATGAAAAGTGGTTATCAGTTTACACTAAATGATAGAAGTTCTTACTTTGATTGGTATAATGCATATTTTGAAATCTGTTTTCAGGTAAACAAACTTGCTGATGGAGCCGCTTTCGCATACGCTGATAGAATTGCTTTAATTAATGACGCAACTTCACTGATTGATCAAATGCAAGTAAAGCAAAATGGAAAAATAGTTTACGATGGAAATAATCTTCACGGATTTGTTAATGTCAAAAGCTTGCTTGAAATTTCTGACAATTATGCAAAGACAACCGGAACAAACGAATACTTTTATTTAGACAATACGACTGCTGCAGAATCTCGAGATGATCAAGCTGGTTATAACCTAGGATTTACTGCTCGTCATGCTTTAATCATAACTAATCAAAAAGTTGATTCTATAATTCCATTAAACAAATATTCCTTCTTTGCAGGTTTGGAAACAAACATGCTTCCTCCTAGTCAGATTCAAATTAGCTTGCAACTGGCAGATGATAATGTGCTAATTTTCAAATCCAGTGGTGATGATGGCCGAGTAGTTATATTAATAAATTAGTTTTGAGGATACCTAAAATTGTATTTAACTCAGATGGTTTAAGTTACGTAATGACAAATCACATGACAACAACAAGATGGACGTACCTTCGTGAAATGATACAAGAAAGCGGAAGTACTCAACTAACATAATCTGTATTTAGAATAACGGCTGGAGTTAAAAGTTTTTGTTTATCTGCAAAGGTCAGACAAGAGTTCTTCTCAAACAAAAAATCCTCATCTTTTAGATACGTTTAAACTAAATGCTGATAATGCTAATTGCTACTTACACTCAGCTAGATTGGAAGTTGGAAATGGAGTTTATTATCCAGAAACCGAATATAGTTATGCTAATATCATAAGAATATTTAGAGACGTTATTAATTATTCTTACAAACAAAATGATCATTACGTGGACGCCGCCTTATCTTTAAGACCCCAAGGTCGCATCTTGGCTTATATGGCGAAACGGGGTACCTTGGGGTCTTCATTTTAATCTACTTAATCTGTCTTCATTGGCCTGAACCTTTGAATTTATCGAAATATATTTGATTTGATATGCATAATATATCGTTTGTATATTTTTGCCGGGTTTAAAATGTGTTTAAGACGTAAAAATAGCCATTAGTACGAACGCAGCTCTTGACCGAAAACATAAGACCCGCCTTCTTCGTCCACGTAGTGAAAAACACTGGAACTTTACTCAATGGGAGTAATTTTAAAAATCTCTTCGGAATGATATATATTGATTTAAGTTACACAGGTAATGAAGTCAGTGTTGATCCAAAACAACTAAGTTTGAGATATAAACTAAACAACGTTCCTACCGCTAGATATAAAGTTTATGCTTTAGTCTTATACGAGGAAAATGTTGTTATTGATGCTGTTGGAAATGGACTAGTTATTGTTTAATCTAACTTATAGTATATATGACTTACGTAAAGTATTCGATAGATTTGACAGAGGGGCAAAAGAGAAGTTTAGCAAAAGCATGTGAAAACAAAATGAGTCAACACTTAGGTTAAAAAATAACCAACTAACTGGAGACTTTCCTTTGCTACTGACAGTTACTCAGATTAACAATATTAACAAAGCTAAATCTGGTGAACGGGGACTAGATATAAATATATCAAAATCACAATATATATCTGTCTAAAAATGGAGGTTTTTAGGTACATTAGCTGGTTTGTTAACTAACACAATATTAACAACAGTTGCTAAATTTGCTCCAAAGATATTAGGACCTTTAGCACTTAGTGGTCTGGCAAGTACTGGAATCGAAAAACGATTTGTTAAAGGAATGGTAACTATTCCTAGTGACAAAAAACAAACACTTCTTGGATCAAATAAATTAACACTTTCACAAAGAAACAAGATAATAAAATCTGAAGGTTGTTGCCCTATTAAACTAACAAAGGAACAACAGCAAGACGGGGTATTTCTCGGACTGCTTGCATCCTAAGGAATTCCATTGATTGGATCTCTTATTAGTGGTTTAACTAGAAAAGATTTACAAGTAGGTAAAAAAGGAAAAGGGAAAGGTTTACAAGTAGTCTCACAAATTAGACCAAATAGAAGTATCCCATTTGTAAAAACATTTTTTTTTTAAAAATGAACCTATCTCTAACTTAGATATAATGAAATGGGTCAAGCAGTTAGGTATACAAAAACTCAGTGGGGTGTACAGCAAAAACAAATTACCAGTATAACAAAATAAACAAAAATCTGGTATTATTAATCTTGATGATCATACTGGACCTGGTACACACTGGACTTGTTACTATGATAATTATTACTTCGATCCGTTTGCTCTAAGTCCACCAAAAGAATATATAAAATACAACACTATTCAGTAACAAGATAAAACAAGTGTCTTGTGTGGATATTTCTGTTTATTCTTCATTAACAAGTTACAAGATGGATATAAGATTTATGATGTACTTTATAAAAAGCTAAAACCTTACAAGCCAATAGAAAATGAAAACATTATAAAATCATATTTTGTAAACAAGGCTTAGGCTAAACGAAGTTTAGTCTAATCTTATTTATATATGAGATACTGTATTAAAGAAAAGATTGCTACTGAAAATGTTAATCCGCAGTACATATTAGCAGAAAATGGTAGAAGAATGTTAAAAGCAACTTGTGCATCTTGTGGTATTACTAAAACACAGTTTGTTAAAAGTACAAAAGGTGGAAATATTGATATTCATAAAGCTATGCTTCCTTTATTACCTAAAAATGGGTTAACAATTCCTGGTTATAAATAGTGTGGTCCTGCTAATCCACTTGATAGCGGAGAACCGGTAAATGAATTAGATGCTGTTTGTAAAGATCATGATTATTGTTATGAAAATCCTAGTAATACATCAATGTGTGATAAAAACATGCTTGCTGGTTTAAAATGTAGTAAGTCTAAAACTAGTTGAGAAAAGAGTGCTAAGAATTTGATAGTAAAACCAGTTATTAGTACAAAATATAAACTTGGTCTTGGAGCATCAAAAAACGAGAAAAGGCGTTGAAATGGACTGACATGTTAGCAGATGAACTTCATAAACCTATACGAAGAAAGTTCACTCAACGCCGTGTGATTGTAAATGAAATTGATTCAATATGGTCTGCTGATTTGGTTGATATGCAATCATTTTCAAAGTATAATAAAGGTACTAAATATTTGCTTACCTTTATTGATGTATTTAGTAAATTTGCTAGGGTTGTGCCGGTTCCAAATAAAACTGGTTTAGAAATTACCAAAGCGTTCCAAAAAATCATAAGTACAAAAAGACACTGTAAATTGCTCTGGGTTGATCAAGGTGTGGCATTTTATAACAAGGTGTTTAAGCAATTCCTTGATGATAATAATATCAAAATGTATCACACTTTTAATTTCGGAAAAGCTGTAGTAATTGAACGATTTAACTGGACATTAAAATAGAGGATGTGGAAATATTTCACAGCAAACAATACAAATACATATTTAGACGTGCTACAGATGATGGTTGATAAGTATAATAATACAAAACATCGGAGTATTAAAATGACACCGACTGAAGCAAGTGATGAAAAGAATAAAGGAATGGTGTATTTCAATTTGTATGGGAAAATGAAAATGATATGCACAGCAATGATGAAGACTACTGTCCGGTTCCGTCTGACTTTGCTTAATGATTTGTAAATGTTCAGTTATTTACAAAAAGGAGACGGTGGGATATTATTCATACTAAATTAATAGATACTGGGGGTTTTGGTAAAGTTTTTCCTAAGCGGAGGGCAATCAAGCAGTTTGTATAGTTGTGAGGGGTCTGGTAGCAAGTATGCCACTGCCATTTGGCGTTTGCATCTTTGTGTCAAGGGCAACTGAAGACTACTGATAACTGCTGATTGTTTGTCGCGAGGGAGGAAACTGTCCTGGTACCCTCAGTATCTATACTACTCACAAGACAGTCTATAGATAAGGTACTTTGCTGGATATGTTGTAGATATTTTATCTGGATTGTGTAGCTTTAAGCACATGTTTAGTGATAACTTGTTACCTATGTACAGGCAAAAATAATGACTACCGTGCTCTCCTCCCCACAAAGGAATTGCAAAAACGCAATTGCAAAAACACTATTATTTTTTGTAAACATGAATTTGATATATCCTGCAAGCTAATTATTATAAAAACGTGACGATATAGTCTACTTAAGTAATGTATATACAAGTACATGTGTATTATTCTCCTTACTTCCCGGACCCGTATCCTAGCAACAGACAGTGTGAATACATCGTCAATATGAATCCAGGCTACAGAATAACCTTGACCTTCAACTCGTTCGATGTTGAGGGTGGATCCTGCGCATACGGTTATTTGAAGTTAAAATACAGACAAGGTCATATGACCATGGTTACTTTACCTCAATTACATGTGGAGAGTAGGCAATATGACCTTGGTTACTCCATCTCAATTACATGTGGAGAGTAGGTCATATGACCTTTGTTACTTTACCTCAATTGCATGTGGTGGGTAGTTCATATGACCTTACTTTCTTCATCTTAATTAAATGATTCTTACGGATGGCGGGAGGTGTACAGTACTGGTTCTTAGATCACCCAGAAAAAGTGGGTGGTCTGCCTCCACCACGATAAAACCGACTTTCACCATTTCTAAACCTACTGATGACAAAGTATGTATGTAACTAACATATTTCGAGAACCTAAACTCTGTAGACACAGTCTACAATCTAAATGGCTTTAACCAGTCATGCCAAACCCCAAAACAGGAACCTCGAATTACGAGTTACCAACTCATAGTCAGTCATGGGTACTTTAAGACCAATGGATAAACCTATACTTTTTATTGGCCTATATACATTATTATATGGCCTGAACACCTGGATAGGGTTTTGATAAACCATGTTGTAGAGTAATTTTGCAGCTATTTTGTGTCTTTAGTTTCTTTAATATCATGTAACTGAATGTGCCCATCTTTTAATGCCTGCAGAATTGGACAGTTTCATGTTTAATAGTGTTAAATCCTGTTCCCAGCTGAGAAACTCTGTGATAAATACTTTTTCATCTTAGCAGTTACCTAGGTTATGCTAATCTTGATTAAATAATTTGTACACGTCAGTCTTTCTCAGTTATTGAAAAAAAACATTGTGAGGCAAGATATTAGATTCTGACAGGCAGAATATTGTCAAGCGTTTCATAAATCTCATTTGAAATGGAATCAAGGTCTTTTTTAAAAATGCCTTTTAGCATGGGTGAGATTTTGCTTTAATCTGTCTTACATTACTGTGAATCGGTTTAGTGGTAGAGTGTCCGCCTTGCATACAGGAGGTCCTGGGTTCAATCCCAGGCCAATGTCCGCCTTGCATACAGAAGGTCATGGGTTCAATCCCAGGCCGGTGTCCGCCTTGCATACTGAAGGTCATGGGTTCAATCCCAGGCCGTTGTCCGCCTTGCATACAGGAGGTCATGGGTTCAATCCCAGGCCGGTGTCTGCCTTGCATACAGGAGGTCCTGGGTTCAATCGCAGGCCGGTGTCTGCCTTGCATACAGGAGGTCATGGGTTCAATCCCAGGCCGGTGTCCGTCATGCATACAGAAGGTCATGGGTTCAATCCCAGGCCGGTGTCCGCCTTGCATACAGAAGGTCATGGGTTCAATCCCAGGCTGTTGTCCGCCTTGCATAAAGGAGGTCCTGGGTTCAATCCCAGGCCGGTGTCTGCCTTGCATACAGGAGGTCCTGGTTCAATCCCAGGCCGGTGTCCGCCTTGCATACAGAAGGTCATGGGTTCAATCCCATGCCGTTGTCCGCCTTGCATACAGGAGGTCCTGGGTTCAATCACAGGCCGGTGTCTGCCTTGCATACAGGAGGTCATTGGTTCAATCCCAGGTCGGTCATACCAAAGACTTCATAACAACGGTACTATTAGCTCCATTGCTTGATGTTAGCATGTAAATGGTAGTTCTAGGACTGGTTGGCCCGATGTCAGTATAATGTGTTCTGGTGGAGGGTATTATGTCATGTCTCTAGGGCGTGGTATTCCAGTGTGGCAGCACTTTTAAGTTGAGCATTGAGCTCACAGCTACAAGTAGGTACCATTGTGATGTGACTGAAAGATTGTTAAAACAACGATAAACCCCCATACATGCATACATACATACATACATACATAATGGGATTTGTTCTACTAGGGAACAGGGCTCATTTTTAAACACTTTATTATGGTTTTTAATTCAATTATAAACTACAGCAACAACAACAGATAACAACAACAAAGAACATACATTCTTTCTATTAACTTTAGAGAAATATGCTTTTTCTACAGTGGGTGTCGGCAACTGGCCTAGAATTAAAGTGAATTGAATTGGGTTTTAAGGCGCACCAACACATAAAAGGTTATATGGCGCCTAACAGGAATGAATTAAAGTGAACCAAATTCTTAGTGTGTGCAAAGTGGTGCGCTTTTTGTTGTCGCAGTTATAACAAACCGGTATAAATTGTCCCTTTTTACACTTGGAGTATGCAAATGCATGAATGTTGGTTAATGAATATACTAACTTTACATCAGGAGTCTGAAATGGCTGAAAACGGTATATACTACATGTTATGTTATTTTACACCAAGAGTGTGAGAATGTCGATGAGCATGTAATTAATATGTCGCCAGGACTTAGATATCTCCGCCCTAGTGTTTATGTCGAAGTGTATTGACAATAGGTTATAATACAACTGCATGTGCTTATTATTGACAACTGGCGGCGTGTTGGTTGCAGGTCTATGCTATTTTTCTTTTGTCAAATTGATAGATATATGTCACAGTCAAATTGATAGATATATGTCACAGTTTGTTTTGCTTATTACAGATATTTTTCTACTTACTGTTGTGTCTGCTGCTGCTATAACAGTATAAATGTCCTAAATTTTTTCGTCTAGCGGTCAGCTTTACACATTTATTCTGTTTGCGTGCAATGATGTTTTCATTCAGTGGCTGTTGTTTTTATACAGAGTGGTGGCTGATGCTGTTTTAATTATAATTAGATCTCTCTGTTATAGGTTATTTTACGCCATACATTGCACTTCAGTTTGTCACCATCACGATGTCGAAAGGCCAATCAACAATGTTCCTATGTCGAATAACTGGGTATCGAACATGCAGTTGCGAGACGTACCATAGAGACCTTCAGTAGTTGGTATCATATGTTAAGCTCTCCGTTTTACAATTTGCTAGTATAAATGTTAGCCAGGAACAAACATTTAGACCTGGTTTATGAACTAAGTTAATTGCAGACCAGACTCGTACTATGAAAGCCAAAGTGAATATGTCACACGGAACTGTATACAATTGGGCTCCTGCCGTTTTTGATCGAAGAGTTTATGGACATTTAGTTTTCTATTGTAAATGTCATCAAAGTAGGCCTATAACACTATTGTGTTGAATTTGGAAATATATATTGAACTGTTTAATTTCTTGCCAATGAATGTATATAGTGGCATTTCATTGTTCAGGAACAAGGAAGTAGATGATGCTTTGTTGCCTGGTAATTTGTATTTCTATTAAGGATGATAAATAGTGGGGCTGCCCAAGCATTATTTTAACTTGAGGCTTTTAAATTAATCCTAACGAAGCAAAAGTCGAGGTTTTTCATGTTAAATATTAAAATCTTATAAAAGTTTTAAGACAATGCTGTATTGGGATGATGTACAATTATTATCAAGGCAAGCCTTGTTTGTGAATGGTTTACAACAAGAAAATCAATTTTTTATAAGTTAAATTGAAGAAATTATACATTCAACATTTAAGATTGGCTGTGGCTTTGCAATCATATAGATAATTTTTATATTTACCCTATTTGGGTTATATTAGCTCTCCGTAGCTATAAATTATGACGACATTGAAGTATGTCTGTTATACCTCTTTGGAGGATTTTTGGTTGATTTTTAAAGTTTTTTGATTTTGTTTATGTATATGACATAACAAAATCGCTTCATTGGTTGAAGTACGTCTGGCATACCACTTTGGAGGTTTTTATTATCTAAGCTGTGTTCCGCTTTCCCCATGACTGGCGGTGCCACGCGGCGAGTGGCATGACACAATCGCTTCATTGGTTGAAGTATATCTGTTATACCTCTTTGGAGGTTTTTTGATTTTGTTTATGTATATGACATGACACAATCGCTTCATTGGTTGAAGTACGTATGTTATACCTCTTTGGAGGTTTTTTGTTTATGTATATGACATGACATAATCGCTTCATTGGTTGAAGTACGTCTGTCATACCTCTTTGGAGGTTTTTTATTATCTAAGCTGTGTTCCGCTTCCCCCATGTTTGGCGGTGCCACGCGGCATGTGGCATACACATGCCACTCTACACATGCCGAGTGGCATGTGGCGGTATTTCGCGGACACAGCATAGTGTAGTTAAAATATTCTAAGAACTTTGTTATTTTCTATGCAAGACGTTTTTAATTTTAAGACTTGTCTTTGTGAACATCTGTTCCCAGGGTTTACACTGTACAGTAGTCAGTTACAATTTAAACTTAGTTTGGAGTCTTTGTGAACATCTGTTCCCAGGGTTTACACTGTACAGTGGTCAGTTACAATTTAAATTTAGTTTGGACTATGAACATTGGATTTACCTGAAATGTTCCAATTTGATTAACTACACATTTTATTTTACACTATATATTGTTGAAGCCATGGCCAGCTTATTCCAATAAATATAAACTAGTAACGTTTTGTTTTATTTGTAACCCATCTTAAATAATGGGATTTGTTCTACTAGGGAACAAATACTAATTATTTCAGGGGGTGGAAATCAGCGATTATTATGAACGGGTAATTCTAACGCATAACCTCTGTTTGCAGTGACCGCTATTTTTGTAAGTATCGATCTGTTTTTGTGTTCTGAAAATCGGTATTTAATTGTTATCTCCAAACTAACCCACCCACCCTCCCCTGTGTTTGTTGTATTTGAATTGTATTTGGTACCAGTGTCTTTGGTTTGTCGTGTATATATTTCAGTGAAAAGCATGAGGAGATGAGATGCCTAGTGGTCTGTCGTCGTCGTCATGGCTCCATCCGAATCTCGTCTGCGGTGGTATACATTGGTGCAATCTTTGGGGATACAGCTACAAGAAGTTTTAAAATACTACTTTTGACGGTGCAAGACTTTGTGGTATCGATGCATGAGGAGATGTGATGACTAGTGGTCTGTCGTCGTCGTCATGGCTTCATCCGGATCTCGTTTGCGGTGGATCACATTGGTGCAATCCTACAAGAAGTTTTCAAATACTCCTATTGACTGTGCAAGACGTTGTGGTATCGGAACGTGAAGAACTTTAAAATCGTCTATGAACTTTGTGTCGCGGTATTTCGCAGACACAGCATAGTGTAGTTAAAATATTCTAAGAACTTTGTTATTTTCTATGCAAGAAGTTTTTAATTTTAAGACTTGTCTTTGTGAACATCTGTTCCCAGGGTTTACACTGTACAGTAGTCAGTTACAATTTAAACTTAGTTTGGAGTCTTTGTGAACATCTGTTCCCAGGGTTTACACTGTACAGTGGTCAGTTACAATTTAAATTTAGTTTGGACTATGAACATTGGATTTACCTGAAATGTTCCAATTTGATTAACTACACATTTTATTTTACACTATATATTGTTGAAGCCATGGCCAGCTTAATACATACATAACATATATACTGTCTTACATTAAGTAAAAAAAACTACTACGAAAGATCCTGGATAATGGAGCACTTTTAATTTTTTACAGACTTCGATTAATTTGAAATGGCTGACGTTAATAAAAATAGCCTAACCATTTAAATATTACTGACAATCTCGTTAGACCGATTTTAGGTCTACTGGCCGAAAGTCAGATGAGCTGATGGGATAACGCCTTGTTCGAATAATTTGAAATGGCTGTCGTTAATAAAATAATGTAAATGTTTAAAGTATAATTACTGACAACCTTGTTAGGCGAGATGAGCTTATGGGATGACTCGTTGTCCATTGTCCGTCATCCATTAACCTTTTTGTATGAGCACTCTAGCCTCTCCATTTTCATCCGATTTTAACCAAACCACTGGCCAACAGAGTTTATGGGATGCCGAGTTGTCCGTTGTCCATCCGTCTGTCGTCCATACAACCCGCGGTATACTTGTGTGACTTTCAGCTTATGTGGTTATTCTTTTGTGACCTTTGGTAATCTTGTGTGACCTTTTGCGATGTAAAAACTTGACTTCTGTGTCATTTTTGCCATTTGGACACATTTAGACACTCTTGGGACATATTCACCCCTCTGTGACTTTTTTATTGCTTTAAATGAGGCAAAACACCATGTTAAACGGGGCATGAACAGAAGAATACAACCATGCAACAAGCATCGGCCTCGGGATCCGTCCCCATCCCCTGGTTCATAACTTGGAAACCGTTGAGATCCCCACCCTATAACCATATACACTTACTGGGCATGAACAAATGGATACAACCATCCAACCAGTATTAGACCGGGGAATCCGTCCCCATTCCTGGGGAAATAGCCCATGAGTCATAACATGGAAAACGTTGAGATCCCCACCCTATAACTATATATACTCTTTCCGGGCCTATACACTTTAAGACAGGCTCGGGAATTTGCATTATCGACGGCATGATATAATTCTTTTATAAAATTATAAGCTGGTTTGAGAATTTTTTCATCTTTGCAAACATCATCAGGTGAGCGATTCCGGGCCATTTTTGCCCTCTTGTTTTTCTTGCAAACTTCTAAAGGTGCCAGTGGCTTGTCATGAACTTTTTAAGGTGCCACAGGTGTGTAACCAGTGACACACAGTTGTGTTTCAGATAGTGTTACCAGTGGGGGCATATGAGCCCTAGACACAGTTATAGTTTTAAATCAGACCGTGGGCGAATGGTTAACGATGTTGTGTTGTAAACCTTCGCCTCTCACCACTGCAGGTTCGAATCCCACTGGGAGCTCGACTTGTATAAGTGAGGAAGTGTCGATTCTTACGGATGGCGGGAGGTGTACAGTACTGGTTCTACTCAGGAAATATGGGTGGTCTGCCTCCACCACAAAAAATCGACCGTCATATATAACCTTACATGTGTTGAAAATGACGTAAAACACCATACAAAAAAAATCAAAAAAGAAATCATCAGACCAACAATGAAACTTATATTATAGTTTGACATGTACTGACCCAAAGTATGAAACATGAATTTATACATTTACATCTAGGTTATGATTGTCTTCGCAAAACAATAGCTTCATAAATGGCTTTATAGTTCTACAAAAATGTATACAACCATTGAGCATTGCATGTTGAGAGATTTTCAAAATGTTGGCCCTTTTATTTTCATGTTGGTACACATGATGCAATATCTATATATTTTTACTACATAGTGAACACCTTCTCCACGATAGAAGTTCATATTGTTATTCATTGAGATAATGCATACCAGGCTATTGTTATGCGTATTTCAGTTTTGTATTATTGCTTATTTGTGTCTTAAAATATCACTGTCGGTCATTATTATATTATCATATTTGTACCTCACGGGCAGATGCCTATTGGATTTGAAATAAACTATTCTATTCTATTCTATAAAAATGAAATATCAACCAATCAAATGCCAAATATTTTCAAATTATTGTTGAACTATAAATCCTTTATAGATCACTTGTAACAGTCTATTAAATCATTTTAGAATTATTTGATATTTAGAATTTTATTATTCTTGATTTCAAGATACTCATTACTCATTGAGAGATACAAACAGTCTTAATCTGCTTCTCACAGCAATTTAAACAATCATAATAGCATGAATTGATGTCGTAATGCCAGAATGTGATGTCATGATACCAGAAAGTGATGTCATGATAGAAAAAAACAAATGAAAATATGAATGAAGCATTCTGATTGGTTCAGTGATAAAAATTGGATAATAAAAATAAAACCAGTTAATTTAACGAGGTGGAGAAACTCATTCCGTTCTCAGAACTCATTGAGTTTTTACTTGACACAGAGTAATGAGGTTCTTAAAATCAAGAATCACAAAATTCTAATATTAAAATAATTCTAAAATGATTTAATAGACAGTGAGTGTTTTGTTAGAATTTTAAACAATTAAGTTCTGCGGTCGCTTATTTCCTTGAAATTCTAATAAAATATCATAACCTATACTAGTATGATTTATATGAATAATAAATCAGTTGTCACATTGATGGCGTTTTAGTAAACAAATACTTCTTTTATGAAAATATTTTATTATTCAATTTTAACAATTGTACAAAAACACACATATTTACAAACAACAGTTACATTTTCTCAATACATGTTTACAGAATAAAAAACGTAACACGTTTTATCACACAACATGCGGTGCGGGAGTGTAATAACACCATTCACTATTTTCGATATTCCACTAGCGGTATAACATAACGTTAATGACGTCATGGACGTCACGTTAATGTACGTTTTCTGACGTAATGTGACGTTTTAAGTTATGTGATAAATAGAATCTAACATTCGTTCTCATTCATTATGATATCAAGAGCCTCGCATTATATCATTTTGCCAACTCGTTTAATAAATTCAATAATGAATGAGCACACACGTAAGATCCTCTATTTATTTTACACTTGTGTCTCTCGAAAAACAAGATTATATTAGATATGAATAATATGTGGTTAGAATGGTAATGAAAGGACAGGATAGATACCTTATTTCCCCTAATAGTAGCTCCCGGTCGCTATGCAAAATGCAAGGGGAACACTAGAGTAAAAAGATCGAACATTATTGAATTTTGATTTTTACTTTGATATTTGGAGATCAAAAATGTATTGTAATTTCAAAGAATGTTTTGTTTTTAGCTCTGGTGATCATTAACATTATGCCGTGGTGCGCTGTCCGTCGTCCGTCCATAAACTTTTTTTGCGGCGACTACTCCTATGAAACTACTGGATGGATTTTCATGAAACTACAGGAATGTTGCAAATGAAGTCTAGTTGATCCTAGCAAAAATTCATGTTGATGTGAAATCCAAAATGGCCGCCAAAGCTAAAAATAGATTTTTAAAAAACAAGTTTGTAGCGACTACTTCTTGAAAACTATAAGTGATATTGGTATGGGACTTTTTATAAAATGATCAGCATGGCATTGTGTTGGTCCTTGTCGAAAATCATTTTGATTCTATATTAAACATGGCTGCCAGCGGCCATCTTTGTTTACATAGAGTTATGTAGTAAAAACTTGTAGCGACTACTCCTCTGAAACTACTTGACGGATTTTCATGAAACATCAATGGAATATTGCTCTTGATATCTAGTTGATCCTAGCATAGTTTTAGCGACTATTTCTTGAAAACTATAAGTGATATTGATATGGAACTTCTTCTAAAATGATCAGCATGACATGATGTTGATCCTTGTCAAAAATCATTTTGATCTGTCATTAAACATGGCTGGCAGTGGCCATCTTTGTTTACTTAGAGTTTTATGATAAATACTTGTAAATACTTGTAGCGTCTACTCCTCTGAAACTACTTGAAGGATTTTCATGAAACTTCACAAAAATGTTGATGTACTAGTATAGTCGATCCTAACAAAATTTCAGGTCTGCCCGAAATTCAAGATGGCCATCATGGCTAAAAATAGATTTTTAAAAAACAAATTTGTAGCGACTACTTCTTGAAAACTATAATTGATATTGATATATATAGGACTTTTTCTAAAATGATCAGTTTGACATGATGTTGGTCCTTGTTGAAAATGATTTTGATTTAACATTATCAAAATGTCCTCATTTATCAAAATGTTCCCATTTATAAAACTTTCCTCATTTATCATCATATTTTGTCCTTAGATATTGCTATTATTTTTTCTAGGTTTTCAATTTGTTAATATATGTTTAAAAGTTTGCTACATTGTGCTGTGAATTGTCTTTGACTTTTTATTTATTTTTGAAATTAAATACTTCCGAATCATTAATATACAATTTAAAATGCAAGAGTTAGACTATGTAGACAAATATTCATTTATGTGATTGTTTGCAAAATTTGAACTGAGAAGATAGAATTATGAATGTTTATCAAGCATTGAAATTAACATCTCAATCTATATAACCGGTATCATTTTGACTTTAAACCTTCTAAATGCATAATATAGTAATTAAATACAATTTTGAGAGTTCATTGCTTCGTCTTAATCTAACACAAGTTTAAATGTATTATTGGTGCCATATAATCAACAAATAATAATATGCTAAAACAAGTTGATTTATACTATTCTAATAATTAATATTAATGATTAAACAAATGCAAGTTATGTAGAAAAACTAATGGGACACCGTGAGTTTTTAAAAAACCAAGATTGCCATGTGTCCCTTTAAGCCGTGGGTACAACCAACAGTCATCTGCACAAAGTCTTAGACCTTTAAATGTTTCCGCTTGACTATTGCTTCAACACGAGCATTTGTATATTGTAATATCTTTTTAACAAACAGGAAGTGATGAAAACTTTAAGATTTTGTTTTATGTTTTAAAATTGATACATTTCAGATTGAAAACATGGGGTTGTGTGATAGAATCGTAAAGCCTATATTACATTTAACATTAAATTGCTCAATCTGTCATGGCCTCTTTAGCCAGTAGAGCCATACAATGTTATGTTATTTGTTGGATGACACCATTAATTCTTCTATATTGCATCCAATCACAATACTCACCTTAATTCAGGTTTGATTGTATCTTAAAATTATACAGTAAAATACAGAAGTCATTCTAAAGTTATTCTATTCCAAGGTATGTGGAAGTATGTGAAGAAATGGTAGTTTTATTCTTACGTTTTATTAACTATGTTTCAGTTAAAATGTTATGCTCCTCAACACTGTAGCTTTGTCATTCTAAGGGATGTAATGTGTAGGCTTAGATCATTCATGCGTACAAGAAATCTATTTTGGTCTCGTACTGCTCTCCTGTTGTCTTATTGAACACCTTCACAGAAAACTCTGCCTCACCAACAATAAGTTGTAACTCTGCCTCAACTTCCTCAGGCCATCCTTCCTTTGGTGGCTTCTGCGTAATTCCCCCTACTAGTGAGCATCCTTCCTCTTCTACACAGTAGGTGGGGTCAGGTTGTGTGGATTTATAAAGTCTAGTAGTATGTGTCATATTCTTACTTTCCATTGTTCTACGAGGGGAATATATTGTAACCTTAAACACCTGTCCATAAGTAAGCACCTGTCCCTGTTCTATAACCTTATGGAATATCGACCCACACAAGTCTCTTCCATCATGTGTAAACTTCAGCTTCTCTGGATGAACTCCTTCTTTGAAGTATACATTTCCATGTAACCCATAAGTAAATCTTGCTCTCCTCTCAGTGATAGTCATTGGTCTGTATCCCATCAACACTGCCCCTTTCAGTACTGCCAAATTGCCATCTGATGGGAAGATAACTTGTATCCCAGTCATTTCTGCTTTGATTGTCTCCCTTAGATAAGGAGACTCAGAAACCCTCCGACCAGAAGAAGCGTTTGAATGTTATCAGGCTCTGTCTCAGCAAGTATTTCCTTCAGGAGCTTGATTATACCCTGAACTGTGGGCTTGAAGAAGCCCTCCATCACTTTCACACTGATCTTAAGTTTGTTTCTTTTGTCTACTGAGATTTGGTCAGAGAAGTTTGTTTCAGGTATTATCTCTTGAAGTGTTTGGCCCAAGATTTCTTGAATTATGGTTGTTAGTCCAACAGGAATGCTGAATACCATTTCTGCTTTTGTTGTAGTGGAAAATGTTGGTTTTTTGGTCTCGAAGGTTTGCATGAGCATCAAGAATTCGTACATGTATTCTTCCTTAAATGCCATCCATGCTTCTGCACCAATCAGTTTGATAAAGAACTGTTGGAATGCCATGTCGACACACATTCCACCTAGAGCACCTCCTGTTGCATGGTAGAGTTCTCGAAGGTTTCCATCTTGCACAATTTGATGAGCGCAAATGTCCGCTGTTCCTCCACCTAAATCAGCAAGTATATATTTGTGCCCTTTTGAGAATGGGACAATCTCACTTCTCTGATCTGGCTTTTTGACTGTCATGAATGGTTTCTCTTTGCAGAACAGGGAAGCAGCCTCTGGTTCCAGAACCAAATGGAGCTGGTTCTCAAAAATACCAGCCTGAACTGCTGCCTCCCTCATAAATTGCTTTGCATTGTCTGACCAGATGGCCGGTACAGTTATGATCCATCTTATGAGAGTATCCTGTATATTGGCTATTGAATCCCCAATTGTGGCTCTGGCACAGTCCTTTAAATGATGTATGACCATCTTAAATATCGCCATTGCAGACATTGGTCTGCCCTCATTGTCATTAATTGTTACGTCACGTGATATCTCAGTCATGTAAAGCGCCATCTTGAATCTCCTGAAGTAGAACCAGTTTTTATGCTCATCGTTATCTGCTAGACTGAAATAATTGTTTTCAGCTTCAAAACCAAGGGAGTTAAACGTTTTATCAGGGTTCAGAAGAACTGTTGTTGGAAATCTGTCCTTTATAAACTTTCCACCTGCGGTTGATGTATAAATCTGTTGGTAGTCATGTCGATAAGAAAATGCAAATCCAGTATAAGTTGTTCCAAAGTCTATAGCAACTACAGCTAGATGATCACCATCAACAGATGAAAGTTGTGTCGCCATTTTGTGTAGAAACGTAATTTTAAAGATTTACATTAATTTTCTTTTTTCAATTAACTTATTTAAACTTGTGTATCAATATCTCGTCGCAGTGATATATAACTAATAAATGATTATCTTTCAAAGTGTACTGTGATTCATATTACACCTGTGTATGATAACACTGAACATAATCTCTTCCTTGTCCCATAAAACTTTAACAGTTTATTATCTTTCGTATTGATTTGTCATTCAAATATTTTGTTTGTTCAAGTACCATGTATAGTTATTGATTAGTTAAAGATATTGGAAAAGTTTAACCTAATAGCGGGTTAAGGGTTAATTGTATTTAAATATATCAGGTTCAACGTGAAAGTAATACTAGATTCATAATTTCAGGTGTACTTGTTAATGTCTGTAAATACTGTATACCCCTGTATAAACGTTCCCAACCACCCCCATCTAATAAAAGCCATAAAAATGATATATTTTTTTTACATATTATGAGATCTAGTTTATAGAAAATACACTTGCCAGCAGTCTGACATGAGGTTCACCCCCACCCCCCACACACACACCCATCCACCCCATGAACAATTCCATATCATTATTATATTTTTATGTGCCCGAAGAGAGGCATATAGTAATCGAACCGTCCGTTTGTCCGTCCGTCTGTCCAGAACAATTCGATCCAATCATGTCTCAGCCATAAAGAACTGAAGGGATTTCCATGAGATGTTAACCACAATTAGTGTGTCGTGTGCAAGAATTGGGTCCGTACCTCAAAGGTCAAAGTCACACTTGAAGGTCAAAGGTCAAATTAGCCAACATTTTTGGGGGGCATTTGTCACTTACTGGTGACATTTCTTGTTTTTAGATCACCTGAGCCGAAGGCTCAAGGTGATCTATTGGGATCACTCTGCGTCCGTTGTCCGTCTTCCGTCCGTCGTCGTCGTTAAATTTTCTTCAAATTCAAACGACTTCTTCTCAGAAACCGCTTTGCTAATTTTGACCAAACTTCACATGGATGATCCTTAGATAAATGCATTTTAGACATCCAAGATGGCCGCCTTTACCATATATAGTCGAAACCTTAAAGCTACAGACCCTCTATATTGACTGCTAATAACTCATGAATATGAATGAGTCACGTGTGAAATAGTTTCAAATCGACGAACACCCCAAATGTCGGTATATAAGGCAGAAATCGATGCGTAAAATATCACATTTTTATTTAGCCTTCGTACAGGTAACATCGATAAATATAAAGCTTCAAAATATATGTGATAAAAAAAGTACTTGCCCGGAACGGGATTTGAACCACAGCCTTTGCGCTTTAAAGTTTTGAAGGCCATACATTTAACCACTAGACCAAGGGTATTTATTGGTTTCTTCTAGCATTATTAACACTAAATAGGCATTACGTAATATCTAGCACACAAACAAACTCATCATGCGCTAAATAACAAGTCGATATATGGTTGTTTGGAGGCGTAATATTGGTTTCATATTAATTACATATAGTATAACACCAGGCAATGCAAATTTTACACGTCCGACAAGATGGTCTATATATTTATGGATGCATCTTGATTTGCGTTCAAATATATGTTAAGTTATTTTGCATCATAATAAATTGTAGTTTGTATACCGTTTTCTCAAGCAGCGTTATAGCTCAGTGGTAGAGCACCTGACTTGAACTCAGAAGGTCGTGTGTAGGAGTCCCGAAAGAGACAAATCTTTTTTTCTTCTGTAAATCATAATGTTACCTGTGTACAGGTACGATGTGCACTGGTAGATGTCTATACAATAAATGATGTCCTGTGTTAAATTTGCTCGCTTAAATACCCGATTTCGACATGAGCTGGTGAACATGAATTTACAAATAAAGACACGCCTACAAAGAAGAAATCGATTTATATAGAGGGTCTGTAGCTTTAAGCAATCTTCTTCTCCAGAACCGCCAGACAGATTTCACCAATTTTTCTTTTAAAATGATCGCCAACGCATAGACTATCAAATTTATTCAAATGAAGTTCCCTGGGTCAAAAATGGCCGTGCCTCGGGGATCCAAAGTTTGTATATTGAGATTTTGCTTGTTTTTCATGTAGACATATAGGAAAAAACTTTAAAAAATCTTCTTCTCTGAAACCACAAGGCACAGAGCTCTCATGTATTACATGTAGCATCAGCTTATGGTCCTCTACTAAGTTTGTTCAAATGGTGACCCTTCAAATTTGTCCCCGCCCCGGGGGTCACAGTTTTACATTGACTTATATAGGGAAAAAAATTAAAAATCTTCTTCTCGGAAACTACAAGAGCCAGAGGTTTGATATTTTGCATTTACTATAAGCTTATGGTCCTTTACCAACTTTGTTCAAATGGTGACCCTGGGGTCACATTTGGCTCCACCCCAAGGGTCACATGTTTTACATAGACATGTATAGGGAAAAACTTAAAAAATCTTCTCTGAAAATGCAAGAGCCAGAGGTTTAATATTTTGCATTTCCTATAAGCTTATGGTCCTCTACCAACTTTGTTCAAATGGTGACCCTGGGATCACATTTGGCCCCGCCCCGAAACTGAAAAAAATCTTCTTCTCTGGAACTGCAAGAGCCAGAGGTTTAATATTTTGCATTTGCTATAAGCTTGTGGTCCTCTACCAAGTTTGTTCAAATGGTGACCTTGGTGTCAAATTTGGCCGCACCCCGGGTGTCACAGTTTTACATAGACATATATTTAGGGAAAAAAATCTTCTCTGAAACTGCAAGAGCCAGAGGTTTAATATTTTGCATTTACTATAGGATTATAGTCCTCTATCAAGTTTGTTCAAATGGTGACCCTGGTGTCAAATTTGACCCCACCCTGTTGGTCACAGTTTTACATAGACTTATATAGGAAACACATTAAAGTCTTCTCTGGAACTACAAGAGTCATAGGTTTAATATTTTGCCTTTACTATACTCTTATGGTCCTTTACCAAGTTTGTTAAAATGGTGACCATGGGGTCACATTTGGCCCTGCCCCAGGGGTCATGTTTTACATAGACTTGTATAGGGAAAAACTTAAAAAATCTTCTCTGAAACCACAAAGTTCTTATATATTACATGTAGCCCTGGGGTCACATGTGGCTCTGCCCAAGGTGTTACACTCTAGCACCTTCATTTTGTATTTAATATTTACCAAACTTTGTCAGTGTCTTTATATCAATGTTGTTATACACAACAGAGCCCACATTTCTTGAACAATCTTAACCAAACTTGCACAGATTGTATATGACCATAAGATTTCGAAGAAGTTTGATAATGTGCCAGTACTCAGGTGATCAATTTAGGGCCATCTTGGCCCTCTTGTTTAATGTGTATTTTAACAATAATTATAATAATATGATAGTACAACATCAATAGGTATCTCTCAAAATGATGAATATGTTCACCTTGAGTTTGTTCTTATTTCATAGCCGGCCTGCAG
>JAWPHD010016387.1:0-50060 GCA_037043455.1 Cyrtodaria siliqua
ATTTATGTCGATTTTCATGCCAAAAATTGATTTTTCAGTCAAATTCTTCAAAATTGGAGGTACCATATCTGATTATAGTAGCGAATACGAGCTTAATAATGCCAAAAATACCGCTAAAATCAGAATTGATACTAGCTGAACGCTACCAAGTCGAGTTGAATGATAAGGAATAATATTTTATCTTTTACACAAATCTTCATTTTTCACAGTATCCTACTTTAGGGGGGTAGGGGAAAGATTTAGTGCTTTCATGCCTACCAAAGCTGTTGTCATGCAAATTTAATTCATGAAAACATGTTGCAAACATGCAACCCTACATGTTGATACCAAAAAGACATAGTTCAACTGCAAACACTTCACCAATACGTCATTTTAAACAAGAAAAAAAAATGAAACTCAAAATTACGGCTTTTATAGACAAAATTGGACTAAAAACGCTCAAAACCTATGTAATAAACTATGGAAAACTTATTTCTGAGCTTATTTTACCAATTGTTATCGGAAAAGTGTCCCTAGGTACGAATCTGAGCGAGTCCTAATTACTGCACGCATCTCTTATAGGTATGAAAGCACCAATTATTTTCCCCATAGACACCAATGTTAAAGTGTCACATATTAATGATTTGCTGCAAATTCAACTCAAGTATGGATAATGCAGCAGTGTAATGTTCATATAGAAAACTATTTTTCCACTTGAAAAATCACCAGAAAACGTGGGGTCACAAGACATGTAAGAAAGTTCTTGTTTGATTACTAAACAGGTCAAGGGTACAGCTGTTTTTATTGATCGACTGTTTTCATTGCTCACAAAGTGTAAGCATAGAGTCGAAATTTCGAAAATGTTCATCAAAACAAGAAAAAAAAATGAAACTCAAAATTACGGCTTTTATAGACAAAATTGGACTAAAAACGCTCAAAACCTATGTAATAAACTATGGAAAACTTATTTCTGAGCTTATTTTACCAATTGTTATCGGAAAAGTGTCCCTAGGTACGAATCTGAGCGAGTCCTAATTACTGCACGCATCTCTTATAAGAGGAGAAAACATGTTCAGATGTTTCTTAAATGAGGAGTTTGTGTTGTCATTTTCATAACAAGCTTAAAAACACTTACTTCATGCAAATCGAATGATTATTTGCAGAGATATGGTCTTGTGAATACCAAGGACAATAGTCTGAAATCGACAAAAGTCAGAGATATTTTTTTAAATTTTACACTATCTGAATTGTCATACCAAACGGCATTTCTTGTCCATACACCATATTAAATATATCAAATGTTTAGAACATTCAATGGACATAAATAAAGTATGCATTTTAGGTACAATTAGGACGATGAAAAGGCCAATTTATGTCGATTTTCATGCCAAAATTGATTTTTCAGTCAAATTCTTCAAAATTGGAGGTACCATATCTGATTATAGTAGCGAATACGAGCTTAATAATGCCAAAAATACCGCTAAAATCAGAATTGATACTAGCTGAACGCTACCAAGTCGAGTTTGAATGATAAGGAATAATATTTTATCTTTTACACAAATCTTCATTTTTCACAGTATCCTACTTTAGGGGGGTAGGGGAAAGATTTAGTGCTTTCATGCCTACCAAAGCTGTTGTCATGCAAATTTAATTCATGAAAACATGTTGCAAACATGCAACCCTACATGTTGATACCAAAAAGACATAGTTCAACTGCAAACACTTCACCAATACGTCATTTTAAACAAGAAAAAAAAATGAAACTCAAAATTACGGCTTTTATAGACAAAATTGGACTAAAAACGCTCAAAACCTATGTAATAAACTATGGAAAACTTATTTCTGAGCTTATTTTACCAATTGTTATCGGAAAAGTGTCCCTAGGTACGAATCTGAGCGAGTCCTAATTACTGCACGCATCTCTTATAGGTATGAAAGCACCAATTATTTTCCCCATAGACACCAATGTTAAAGTGTCACATATTAATGATTTGCTGCAAATTCAACTCAAGTATGGATAATGCAGCAGTGTAATGTTCATATAGAAAACTATTTTTCCACTTGAAAAATCACCAGAAAACGTGGGGTCACAAGACATGTAAGAAAGTTCTTGTTTGATTACTAAACAGGTCAAGGGTACAGCTGTTTTTATTGATCGACTGTTTTCATTGCTCACAAAGTGTAAGCATAGAGTCGAAATTTCGAAAATGTTCATCAGTGATCCAGTAAAACCTATTAATACGCTTCTTATACATATAACCACAAAATCGAATAGAAATGGGCAGTTTTCCCCTACTTATAATGCCCATTTCCATCGAAAAAGGAGGGATTACTTTTTATTATAGGAACTACATTCGACTACACCTCGGAGGTTTACATGTAATTGGTGGTGGTAAACCTATAAGAGGAGAAAACATGTTCAGATGTTTCTTAAATGAGGAGTTTGTGTTGTCATTTTCATAACAAGCTTAAAAACACTTACTTCATGCAAATCGAATGATTATTTGCAGAGATATGGTCTTGTGAATACCAAGGACAATAGTCTGAAATCGACAAAAGTCAGAGATATTTTTTTAAATTTTACACTATCTGAATTGTCATACCAAACGGCATTTCTTGTCCATACACCATATTAAATATATCAAATGTTTAGAACATTCAATGGACATAAATAAAGTATGCATTTTAGGTACAATTAGGACGATGAAAAGGCCAATTTATGTCGATTTTCATGCCAAAATTGATTTTTCAGTCAAATTCTTCAAAATTGGAGGTACCATATCTGATTATAGTAGCGAATACGAGCTTAATAATGCCAAAAATACCGCTAAAATCAGAATTGATACTAGCTGAACGCTACCAAGTCGAGTTTGAATGATAAGGAATAATATTTTATCTTTTACACAAATCTTCATTTTTCACAGTATCCTACTTTAGGGGGGTAGGGGAAAGATTTAGTGCTTTCATGCCTACCAAAGCTGTTGTCATGCAAATTTAATTCATGAAAACATGTTGCAAACATGCAACCCTACATGTTGATACCAAAAAGACATAGTTCAACTGCAAACACTTCACCAATACGTCATTTTAAACAAGAAAAAAAAATGAAACTCAAAATTACGGCTTTTATAGACAAAATTGGACTAAAAACGCTCAAAACCTATGTAATAAACTATGGAAAACTTATTTCTGAGCTTATTTTACCAATTGTTATCGGAAAAGTGTCCCTAGGTACGAATCTGAGCGAGTCCTAATTACTGCACGCATCTCTTATAGGTATGAAAGCACCAATTATTTTCCCCATAGACACCAATGTTAAAGTGTCACATATTAATGATTTGCTGCAAATTCAACTCAAGTATGGATAATGCAGCAGTGTAATGTTCATATAGAAAACTATTTTTCCACTTGAAAAATCACCAGAAAACGTGGGGTCACAAGACATGTAAGAAAGTTCTTGTTTGATTACTAAACAGGTCAAGGGTACAGCTGTTTTTATTGATCGACTGTTTTCATTGCTCACAAAGTGTAAGCATAGAGTCGAAATTTCGAAAATGTTCATCAGTGATCCAGTAAAACCTATTAATACGCTTCTTATACATATAACCACAAAATCGAATAGAAATGGGCAGTTTTCCCCTACTTATAATGCCCATTTCCATCGAAAAAGGAGGGATTACTTTTTATTATAGGAACTACATTCGACTACACCTCGGAGGTTTACATGTAATTGGTGGTGGTAAACCTATAAGAGGAGAAAACATGTTCAGATGTTTCTTAAATGAGGAGTTTGTGTTGTCATTTTCATAACAAGCTTAAAAACACTTACTTCATGCAAATCGAATGATTATTTGCAGAGATATGGTCTTGTGAATACCAAGGACAATAGTCTGAAATCGACAAAAGTCAGAGATATTTTTTTAAATTTTACACTATCTGAATTGTCATACCAAACGGCATTTCTTGTCCATACACCATATTAAATATATCAAATGTTTAGAACATTCAATGGACATAAATAAAGTATGCATTTTAGGTACAATTAGGACGATGAAAAGGCCAATTTATGTCGATTTTCATGCCAAAATTGATTTTTCAGTCAAATTCTTCAAAATTGGAGGTACCATATCTGATTATAGTAGCGAATACGAGCTTAATAATGCCAAAAATACCGCTAAAATCAGAATTGATACTAGCTGAACGCTACCAAGTCGAGTTTGAATGATAAGGAATAATATTTTATCTTTTACACAAATCTTCATTTTTCACAGTATCCTACTTTAGGGGGGTAGGGGAAAGATTTAGTGCTTTCATGCCTACCAAAGCTGTTGTCATGCAAATTTAATTCATGAAAACATGTTGCAAACATGCAACCCTACATGTTGATACCAAAAAGACATAGTTCAACTGCAAACACTTCACCAATACGTCATTTTAAACAAGAAAAAAAAATGAAACTCAAAATTACGGCTTTTATAGACAAAATTGGACTAAAAACGCTCAAAACCTATGTAATAAACTATGGAAAACTTATTTCTGAGCTTATTTTACCAATTGTTATCGGAAAAGTGTCCCTAGGTACGAATCTGAGCGAGTCCTAATTACTGCACGCATCTCTTATAAGAGGAGAAAACATGTTCAGATGTTTCTTAAATGAGGAGTTTGTGTTGTCATTTTCATAACAAGCTTAAAAACACTTACTTCATGCAAATCGAATGATTATTTGCAGAGATATGGTCTTGTGAATACCAAGGACAATAGTCTGAAATCGACAAAAGTCAGAGATATTTTTTTAAATTTTACACTATCTGAATTGTCATACCAAACGGCATTTCTTGTCCATACACCATATTAAATATATCAAATGTTTAGAACATTCAATGGACATAAATAAAGTATGCATTTTAGGTACAATTAGGACGATGAAAAGGCCAATTTATGTCGATTTTCATGCCAAAATTGATTTTTCAGTCAAATTCTTCAAAATTGGAGGTACCATATCTGATTATAGTAGCGAATACGAGCTTAATAATGCCAAAAATACCGCTAAAATCAGAATTGATACTAGCTGAACGCTACCAAGTCGAGTTTGAATGATAAGGAATAATATTTTATCTTTTACACAAATCTTCATTTTTCACAGTATCCTACTTTAGGGGGGTAGGGGAAAGATTTAGTGCTTTCATGCCTACCAAAGCTGTTGTCATGCAAATTTAATTCATGAAAACATGTTGCAAACATGCAACCCTACATGTTGATACCAAAAAGACATAGTTCAACTGCAAACACTTCACCAATACGTCATTTTAAACAAGAAAAAAAAATGAAACTCAAAATTACGGCTTTTATAGACAAAATTGGACTAAAAACGCTCAAAACCTATGTAATAAACTATGGAAAACTTATTTCTGAGCTTATTTTACCAATTGTTATCGGAAAAGTGTCCCTAGGTACGAATCTGAGCGAGTCCTAATTACTGCACGCATCTCTTATAGGTATGAAAGCACCAATTATTTTCCCCATAGACACCAATGTTAAAGTGTCACATATTAATGATTTGCTGCAAATTCAACTCAAGTATGGATAATGCAGCAGTGTAATGTTCATATAGAAAACTATTTTTCCACTTGAAAAATCACCAGAAAACGTGGGGTCACAAGACATGTAAGAAAGTTCTTGTTTGATTACTAAACAGGTCAAGGGTACAGCTGTTTTTATTGATCGACTGTTTTCATTGCTCACAAAGTGTAAGCATAGAGTCGAAATTTCGAAAATGTTCATCAGTGATCCAGTAAAACCTATTAATACGCTTCTTATACATATAACCACAAAATCGAATAGAAATGGGCAGTTTTCCCCTACTTATAATGCCCATTTCCATCGAAAAAGGAGGGATTACTTTTTATTATAGGAACTACATTCGACTACACCTCGGAGGTTTACATGTAATTGGTGGTGGTAAACCTATAAGAGGAGAAAACATGTTCAGATGTTTCTTAAATGAGGAGTTTGTGTTGTCATTTTCATAACAAGCTTAAAAACACTTACTTCATGCAAATCGAATGATTATTTGCAGAGATATGGTCTTGTGAATACCAAGGACAATAGTCTGAAATCGACAAAAGTCAGAGATATTTTTTTAAATTTTACACTATCTGAATTGTCATACCAAACGGCATTTCTTGTCCATACACCATATTAAATATATCAAATGTTTAGAACATTCAATGGACATAAATAAAGTATGCATTTTAGGTACAATTAGGACGATGAAAAGGCCAATTTATGTCGATTTTCATGCCAAAATTGATTTTTCAGTCAAATTCTTCAAAATTGGAGGTACCATATCTGATTATAGTAGCGAATACGAGCTTAATAATGCCAAAAATACCGCTAAAATCAGAATTGATACTAGCTGAACGCTACCAAGTCGAGTTTGAATGATAAGGAATAATATTTTATCTTTTACACAAATCTTCATTTTTCACAGTATCCTACTTTAGGGGGGTAGGGGAAAGATTTAGTGCTTTCATGCCTACCAAAGCTGTTGTCATGCAAATTTAATTCATGAAAACATGTTGCAAACATGCAACCCTACATGTTGATACCAAAAAGACATAGTTCAACTGCAAACACTTCACCAATACGTCATTTTAAACAAGAAAAAAAAATGAAACTCAAAATTACGGCTTTTATAGACAAAATTGGACTAAAAACGCTCAAAACCTATGTAATAAACTATGGAAAACTTATTTCTGAGCTTATTTTACCAATTGTTATCGGAAAAGTGTCCCTAGGTACGAATCTGAGCGAGTCCTAATTACTGCACGCATCTCTTATAGGTATGAAAGCACCAATTATTTTCCCCATAGACACCAATGTTAAAGTGTCACATATTAATGATTTGCTGCAAATTCAACTCAAGTATGGATAATGCAGCAGTGTAATGTTCATATAGAAAACTATTTTTCCACTTGAAAAATCACCAGAAAACGTGGGGTCACAAGACATGTAAGAAAGTTCTTGTTTGATTACTAAACAGGTCAAGGGTACAGCTGTTTTTATTGATCGACTGTTTTCATTGCTCACAAAGTGTAAGCATAGAGTCGAAATTTCGAAAATGTTCATCAGTGATCCAGTAAAACCTATTAATACGCTTCTTATACATATAACCACAAAATCGAATAGAAATGGGCAGTTTTCCCCTACTTATAATGCCCATTTCCATCGAAAAAGGAGGGATTACTTTTTATTATAGGAACTACATTCGACTACACCTCGGAGGTTTACATGTAATTGGTGGTGGTAAACCTATAAGAGGAGAAAACATGTTCAGATGTTTCTTAAATGAGGAGTTTGTGTTGTCATTTTCATAACAAGCTTAAAAACACTTACTTCATGCAAATCGAATGATTATTTGCAGAGATATGGTCTTGTGAATACCAAGGACAATAGTCTGAAATCGACAAAAGTCAGAGATATTTTTTTAAATTTTACACTATCTGAATTGTCATACCAAACGGCATTTCTTGTCCATACACCATATTAAATATATCAAATGTTTAGAACATTCAATGGACATAAATAAAGTATGCATTTTAGGTACAATTAGGACGATGAAAAGGCCAATTTATGTCGATTTTCATGCCAAAATTGATTTTTCAGTCAAATTCTTCAAAATTGGAGGTACCATATCTGATTATAGTAGCGAATACGAGCTTAATAATGCCAAAAATACCGCTAAAATCAGAATTGATACTAGCTGAACGCTACCAAGTCGAGTTTGAATGATAAGGAATAATATTTTATCTTTTACACAAATCTTCATTTTTCACAGTATCCTACTTTAGGGGGGTAGGGGAAAGATTTAGTGCTTTCATGCCTACCAAAGCTGTTGTCATGCAAATTTAATTCATGAAAACATGTTGCAAACATGCAACCCTACATGTTGATACCAAAAAGACATAGTTCAACTGCAAACACTTCACCAATACGTCATTTTAAACAAGAAAAAAAAATGAAACTCAAAATTACGGCTTTTATAGACAAAATTGGACTAAAAACGCTCAAAACCTATGTAATAAACTATGGAAAACTTATTTCTGAGCTTATTTTACCAATTGTTATCGGAAAAGTGTCCCTAGGTACGAATCTGAGCGAGTCCTAATTACTGCACGCATCTCTTATAGGTATGAAAGCACCAATTATTTTCCCCATAGACACCAATGTTAAAGTGTCACATATTAATGATTTGCTGCAAATTCAACTCAAGTATGGATAATGCAGCAGTGTAATGTTCATATAGAAAACTATTTTTCCACTTGAAAAATCACCAGAAAACGTGGGGTCACAAGACATGTAAGAAAGTTCTTGTTTGATTACTAAACAGGTCAAGGGTACAGCTGTTTTTATTGATCGACTGTTTTCATTGCTCACAAAGTGTAAGCATAGAGTCGAAATTTCGAAAATGTTCATCAGTGATCCAGTAAAACCTATTAATACGCTTCTTATACATATAACCACAAAATCGAATAGAAATGGGCAGTTTTCCCCTACTTATAATGCCCATTTCCATCGAAAAAGGAGGGATTACTTTTTATTATAGGAACTACATTCGACTACACCTCGGAGGTTTACATGTAATTGGTGGTGGTAAACCTATAAGAGGAGAAAACATGTTCAGATGTTTCTTAAATGAGGAGTTTGTGTTGTCATTTTCATAACAAGCTTAAAAACACTTACTTCATGCAAATCGAATGATTATTTGCAGAGATATGGTCTTGTGAATACCAAGGACAATAGTCTGAAATCGACAAAAGTCAGAGATATTTTTTTAAATTTTACACTATCTGAATTGTCATACCAAACGGCATTTCTTGTCCATACACCATATTAAATATATCAAATGTTTAGAACATTCAATGGACATAAATAAAGTATGCATTTTAGGTACAATTAGGACGATGAAAAGGCCAATTTATGTCGATTTTCATGCCAAAATTGATTTTTCAGTCAAATTCTTCAAAATTGGAGGTACCATATCTGATTATAGTAGCGAATACGAGCTTAATAATGCCAAAAATACCGCTAAAATCAGAATTGATACTAGCTGAACGCTACCAAGTCGAGTTTGAATGATAAGGAATAATATTTTATCTTTTACACAAATCTTCATTTTTCACAGTATCCTACTTTAGGGGGGTAGGGGAAAGATTTAGTGCTTTCATGCCTACCAAAGCTGTTGTCATGCAAATTTAATTCATGAAAACATGTTGCAAACATGCAACCCTACATGTTGATACCAAAAAGACATAGTTCAACTGCAAACACTTCACCAATACGTCATTTTAAACAAGAAAAAAAAATGAAACTCAAAATTACGGCTTTTATAGACAAAATTGGACTAAAAACGCTCAAAACCTATGTAATAAACTATGGAAAACTTATTTCTGAGCTTATTTTACCAATTGTTATCGGAAAAGTGTCCCTAGGTACGAATCTGAGCGAGTCCTAATTACTGCACGCATCTCTTATAGGTATGAAAGCACCAATTATTTTCCCCATAGACACCAATGTTAAAGTGTCACATATTAATGATTTGCTGCAAATTCAACTCAAGTATGGATAATGCAGCAGTGTAATGTTCATATAGAAAACTATTTTTCCACTTGAAAAATCACCAGAAAACGTGGGGTCACAAGACATGTAAGAAAGTTCTTGTTTGATTACTAAACAGGTCAAGGGTACAGCTGTTTTTATTGATCGACTGTTTTCATTGCTCACAAAGTGTAAGCATAGAGTCGAAATTTCGAAAATGTTCATCAGTGATCCAGTAAAACCTATTAATACGCTTCTTATACATATAACCACAAAATCGAATAGAAATGGGCAGTTTTCCCCTACTTATAATGCCCATTTCCATCGAAAAAGGAGGGATTACTTTTTATTATAGGAACTACATTCGACTACACCTCGGAGGTTTACATGTAATTGGTGGTGGTAAACCTATAAGAGGAGAAAACATGTTCAGATGTTTCTTAAATGAGGAGTTTGTGTTGTCATTTTCATAACAAGCTTAAAAACACTTACTTCATGCAAATCGAATGATTATTTGCAGAGATATGGTCTTGTGAATACCAAGGACAATAGTCTGAAATCGACAAAAGTCAGAGATATTTTTTTAAATTTTACACTATCTGAATTGTCATACCA
Organism: Cyrtodaria siliqua; assembly: GCA_037043455.1. Taxonomy (NCBI): domain Eukaryota; kingdom Metazoa; phylum Mollusca; class Bivalvia; order Adapedonta; family Hiatellidae; genus Cyrtodaria; species Cyrtodaria siliqua. Next base: position 10,192 of record JAWPHD010016387.1, read on the forward strand.
AACGGCATTTCTTGTCCATACACCATATTAAATATATCAAATGTTTAGAACATTCAATGGACATAAATAAAGTATGCATTTTAGGTACAATTAGGACGATGAAAAGGCCAATTTATGTCGATTTTCATGCCAAAATTGATTTTTCAGTCAAATTCTTCAAAATTGGAGGTACCATATCTGATTATAGTAGCGAATACGAGCTTAATAATGCCAAAAATACCGCTAAAATCAGAATTGATACTAGCTGAACGCTACCAAGTCGAGTTTGAATGATAAGGAATAATATTTTATCTTTTACACAAATCTTCATTTTTCACAGTATCCTACTTTAGGGGGGTAGGGGAAAGATTTAGTGCTTTCATGCCTACCAAAGCTGTTGTCATGCAAATTTAATTCATGAAAACATGTTGCAAACATGCAACCCTACATGTTGATACCAAAAAGACATAGTTCAACTGCAAACACTTCACCAATACGTCATTTTAAACAAGAAAAAAAAAATGAAACTCAAAATTACGGCTTTTATAGACAAAATTGGACTAAAAACGCTCAAAACCTATGTAATAAACTATGGAAAACTTATTTCTGAGCTTATTTTACCAATTGTTATCGGAAAAGTGTCCCTAGGTACGAATCTGAGCGAGTCCTAATTACTGCACGCATCTCTTATAGGTATGAAAGCACCAATTATTTTCCCCATAGACACCAATGTTAAAGTGTCACATATTAATGATTAGCTGCAAATTCAACTCAAGTATGGATAATGCAGCAGTGTAATGTTCATATAGAAAACTATTTTTCCACTTGAAAAATCACCAGAAAACGTGGGGTCACAAGACATGTAAGAAAGTTCTTGTTTGATTACTAAACAGGTCAAGGGTACAGCTGTTTTTATTGATCGACTGTTTTCATTGCTCACAAAGTGTAAGCATAGAGTCGAAATTTCGAAAATGTTCATCAGTGATCCAGTAAAACCTATTAATACGCTTCTTATACATATAACCACAAAATCGAATAGAAATGGGCAGTTTTCCCCTACTTATAATGCCCATTTCCATCGAAAAAGGAGGGATTACTTTTTATTATAGGAACTACATTCGACTACACCTCGGAGGTTTACATGTAATTGGTGGTGGTAAACCTATAAGAGGAGAAAACATGTTCAGATGTTTCTTAAATGAGGAGTTTGTGTTGTCATTTTCATAACAAGCTTAAAAACACTTACTTCATGCAAATCGAATGATTATTTGCAGAGATATGGTCTTGTGAATACCAAGGACAATAGTCTGAAATCGACAAAAGTCAGAGATATTTTTTTAAATTTTACACTATCTGAATTGTCATACCAAACGGCATTTCTTGTCCATACACCATATTAAATATATCAAATGTTTAGAACATTCAATGGACATAAATAAAGTATGCATTTTAGGTACAATTAGGACGATGAAAAGGCCAATTTATGTCGATTTTCATGCCAAAATTGATTTTTCAGTCAAATTCTTCAAAATTGGAGGTACCATATCTGATTATAGTAGCGAATACGAGCTTAATAATGCCAAAAATACCGCTAAAATCAGAATTGATACTAGCTGAACGCTACCAAGTCGAGTTTGAATGATAAGGAATAATATTTTATCTTTTACACAAATCTTCATTTTTCACAGTATCCTACTTTAGGGGGGTAGGGGAAAGATTTAGTGCTTTCATGCCTACCAAAGCTGTTGTCATGCAAATTTAATTCATGAAAACATGTTGCAAACATGCAACCCTACATGTTGATACCAAAAAGACATAGTTCAACTGCAAACACTTCACCAATACGTCATTTTAAACAAGAAAAAAAAATGAAACTCAAAATTACGGCTTTTATAGACAAAATTGGACTAAAAACGCTCAAAACCTATGTAATAAACTATGGAAAACTTATTTCTGAGCTTATTTTACCAATTGTTATCGGAAAAGTGTCCCTAGGTACGAATCTGAGCGAGTCCTAATTACTGCACGCATCTCTTATAGGTATGAAAGCACCAATTATTTTCCCCATAGACACCAATGTTAAAGTGTCACATATTAATGATTTGCTGCAAATTCAACTCAAGTATGGATAATGCAGCAGTGTAATGTTCATATAGAAAACTATTTTTCCACTTGAAAAATCACCAGAAAACGTGGGGTCACAAGACATGTAAGAAAGTTCTTGTTTGATTACTAAACAGGTCAAGGGTACAGCTGTTTTTATTGATCGACTGTTTTCATTGCTCACAAAGTGTAAGCATAGAGTCGAAATTTCGAAAATGTTCATCAGTGATCCAGTAAAACCTATTAATACGCTTCTTATACATATAACCACAAAATCGAATAGAAATGGGCAGTTTTCCCCTACTTATAATGCCCATTTCCATCGAAAAAGGAGGGATTACTTTTTATTATAGGAACTACATTCGACTACACCTCGGAGGTTTACATGTAATTGGTGGTGGTAAACCTATAAGAGGAGAAAACATGTTCAGATGTTTCTTAAATGAGGAGTTTGTGTTGTCATTTTCATAACAAGCTTAAAAACACTTACTTCATGCAAATCGAATGATTATTTGCAGAGATATGGTCTTGTGAATACCAAGGACAATAGTCTGAAATCGACAAAAGTCAGAGATATTTTTTTAAATTTTACACTATCTGAATTGTCATACCAAACGGCATTTCTTGTCCATACACCATATTAAATATATCAAATGTTTAGAACATTCAATGGACATAAATAAAGTATGCATTTTAGGTACAATTAGGACGATGAAAAGGCCAATTTATGTCGATTTTCATGCCAAAATTGATTTTTCAGTCAAATTCTTCAAAATTGGAGGTACCATATCTGATTATAGTAGCGAATACGAGCTTAATAATGCCAAAAATACCGCTAAAATCAGAATTGATACTAGCTGAACGCTACCAAGTCGAGTTTGAATGATAAGGAATAATATTTTATCTTTTACACAAATCTTCATTTTTCACAGTATCCTACTTTAGGGGGGTAGGGGAAAGATTTAGTGCTTTCATGCCTACCAAAGCTGTTGTCATGCAAATTTAATTCATGAAAACATGTTGCAAACATGCAACCCTACATGTTGATACCAAAAAGACATAGTTCAACTGCAAACACTTCACCAATACGTCATTTTAAACAAGAAAAAAAAATGAAACTCAAAATTACGGCTTTTATAGACAAAATTGGACTAAAAACGCTCAAAACCTATGTAATAAACTATGGAAAACTTATTTCTGAGCTTATTTTACCAATTGTTATCGGAAAAGTGTCCCTAGGTACGAATCTGAGCGAGTCCTAATTACTGCACGCATCTCTTATAGGTATGAAAGCACCAATTATTTTCCCCATAGACACCAATGTTAAAGTGTCACATATTAATGATTTGCTGCAAATTCAACTCAAGTATGGATAATGCAGCAGTGTAATGTTCATATAGAAAACTATTTTTCCACTTGAAAAATCACCAGAAAACGTGGGGTCACAAGACATGTAAGAAAGTTCTTGTTTGATTACTAAACAGGTCAAGGGTACAGCTGTTTTTATTGATCGACTGTTTTCATTGCTCACAAAGTGTAAGCATAGAGTCGAAATTTCGAAAATGTTCATCAGTGATCCAGTAAAACCTATTAATACGCTTCTTATACATATAACCACAAAATCGAATAGAAATGGGCAGTTTTCCCCTACTTATAATGCCCATTTCCATCGAAAAAGGAGGGATTACTTTTTATTATAGGAACTACATTCGACTACACCTCGGAGGTTTACATGTAATTGGTGGTGGTAAACCTATAAGAGGAGAAAACATGTTCAGATGTTTCTTAAATGAGGAGTTTGTGTTGTCATTTTCATAACAAGCTTAAAAACACTTACTTCATGCAAATCGAATGATTATTTGCAGAGATATGGTCTTGTGAATACCAAGGACAATAGTCTGAAATCGACAAAAGTCAGAGATATTTTTTTAAATTTTACACTATCTGAATTGTCATACCAAACGGCATTTCTTGTCCATACACCATATTAAATATATCAAATGTTTAGAACATTCAATGGACATAAATAAAGTATGCATTTTAGGTACAATTAGGACGATGAAAAGGCCAATTTATGTCGATTTTCATGCCAAAATTGATTTTTCAGTCAAATTCTTCAAAATTGGAGGTACCATATCTGATTATAGTAGCGAATACGAGCTTAATAATGCCAAAAATACCGCTAAAATCAGAATTGATACTAGCTGAACGCTACCAAGTCGAGTTTGAATGATAAGGAATAATATTTTATCTTTTACACAAATCTTCATTTTTCACAGTATCCTACTTTAGGGGGGTAGGGGAAAGATTTAGTGCTTTCATGCCTACCAAAGCTGTTGTCATGCAAATTTAATTCATGAAAACATGTTGCAAACATGCAACCCTACATGTTGATACCAAAAAGACATAGTTCAACTGCAAACACTTCACCAATACGTCATTTTAAACAAGAAAAAAAAATGAAACTCAAAATTACGGCTTTTATAGACAAAATTGGACTAAAAACGCTCAAAACCTATGTAATAAACTATGGAAAACTTATTTCTGAGCTTATTTTACCAATTGTTATCGGAAAAGTGTCCCTAGGTACGAATCTGAGCGAGTCCTAATTACTGCACGCATCTCTTATAGGTATGAAAGCACCAATTATTTTCCCCATAGACACCAATGTTAAAGTGTCACATATTAATGATTTGCTGCAAATTCAACTCAAGTATGGATAATGCAGCAGTGTAATGTTCATATAGAAAACTATTTTTCCACTTGAAAAATCACCAGAAAACGTGGGGTCACAAGACATGTAAGAAAGTTCTTGTTTGATTACTAAACAGGTCAAGGGTACAGCTGTTTTTATTGATCGACTGTTTTCATTGCTCACAAAGTGTAAGCATAGAGTCGAAATTTCGAAAATGTTCATCAGTGATCCAGTAAAACCTATTAATACGCTTCTTATACATATAACCACAAAATCGAATAGAAATGGGCAGTTTTCCCCTACTTATAATGCCCATTTCCATCGAAAAAGGAGGGATTACTTTTTATTATAGGAACTACATTCGACTACACCTCGGAGGTTTACATGTAATTGGTGGTGGTAAACCTATAAGAGGAGAAAACATGTTCAGATGTTTCTTAAATGAGGAGTTTGTGTTGTCATTTTCATAACAAGCTTAAAAACACTTACTTCATGCAAATCGAATGATTATTTGCAGAGATATGGTCTTGTGAATACCAAGGACAATAGTCTGAAATCGACAAAAGTCAGAGATATTTTTTTAAATTTTACACTATCTGAATTGTCATACCAAACGGCATTTCTTGTCCATACACCATATTAAATATATCAAATGTTTAGAACATTCAATGGACATAAATAAAGTATGCATTTTAGGTACAATTAGGACGATGAAAAGGCCAATTTATGTCGATTTTCATGCCAAAATTGATTTTTCAGTCAAATTCTTCAAAATTGGAGGTACCATATCTGATTATAGTAGCGAATACGAGCTTAATAATGCCAAAAATACCGCTAAAATCAGAATTGATACTAGCTGAACGCTACCAAGTCGAGTTTGAATGATAAGGAATAATATTTTATCTTTTACACAAATCTTCATTTTTCACAGTATCCTACTTTAGGGGGGTAGGGGAAAGATTTAGTGCTTTCATGCCTACCAAAGCTGTTGTCATGCAAATTTAATTCATGAAAACATGTTGCAAACATGCAACCCTACATGTTGATACCAAAAAGACATAGTTCAACTGCAAACACTTCACCAATACGTCATTTTAAACAAGAAAAAAAAATGAAACTCAAAATTACGGCTTTTATAGACAAAATTGGACTAAAAACGCTCAAAACCTATGTAATAAACTATGGAAAACTTATTTCTGAGCTTATTTTACCAATTGTTATCGGAAAAGTGTCCCTAGGTACGAATCTGAGCGAGTCCTAATTACTGCACGCATCTCTTATAGGTATGAAAGCACCAATTATTTTCCCCATAGACACCAATGTTAAAGTGTCACATATTAATGATTTGCTGCAAATTCAACTCAAGTATGGATAATGCAGCAGTGTAATGTTCATATAGAAAACTATTTTTCCACTTGAAAAATCACCAGAAAACGTGGGGTCACAAGACATGTAAGAAAGTTCTTGTTTGATTACTAAACAGGTCAAGGGTACAGCTGTTTTTATTGATCGACTGTTTTCATTGCTCACAAAGTGTAAGCATAGAGTCGAAATTTCGAAAATGTTCATCAGTGATCCAGTAAAACCTATTAATACGCTTCTTATACATATAACCACAAAATCGAATAGAAATGGGCAGTTTTCCCCTACTTATAATGCCCATTTCCATCGAAAAAGGAGGGATTACTTTTTATTATAGGAACTACATTCGACTACACCTCGGAGGTTTACATGTAATTGGTGGTGGTAAACCTATAAGAGGAGAAAACATGTTCAGATGTTTCTTAAATGAGGAGTTTGTGTTGTCATTTTCATAACAAGCTTAAAAACACTTACTTCATGCAAATCGAATGATTATTTGCAGAGATATGGTCTTGTGAATACCAAGGACAATAGTCTGAAATCGACAAAAGTCAGAGATATTTTTTTAAATTTTACACTATCTGAATTGTCATACCAAACGGCATTTCTTGTCCATACACCATATTAAATATATCAAATGTTTAGAACATTCAATGGACATAAATAAAGTATGCATTTTAGGTACAATTAGGACGATGAAAAGGCCAATTTATGTCGATTTTCATGCCAAAATTGATTTTTCAGTCAAATTCTTCAAAATTGGAGGTACCATATCTGATTATAGTAGCGAATACGAGCTTAATAATGCCAAAAATACCGCTAAAATCAGAATTGATACTAGCTGAACGCTACCAAGTCGAGTTTGAATGATAAGGAATAATATTTTATCTTTTACACAAATCTTCATTTTTCACAGTATCCTACTTTAGGGGGGTAGGGGAAAGATTTAGTGCTTTCATGCCTACCAAAGCTGTTGTCATGCAAATTTAATTCATGAAAACATGTTGCAAACATGCAACCCTACATGTTGATACCAAAAAGACATAGTTCAACTGCAAACACTTCACCAATACGTCATTTTAAACAAGAAAAAAAAATGAAACTCAAAATTACGGCTTTTATAGACAAAATTGGACTAAAAACGCTCAAAACCTATGTAATAAACTATGGAAAACTTATTTCTGAGCTTATTTTACCAATTGTTATCGGAAAAGTGTCCCTAGGTACGAATCTGAGCGAGTCCTAATTACTGCACGCATCTCTTATAGGTATGAAAGCACCAATTATTTTCCCCATAGACACCAATGTTAAAGTGTCACATATTAATGATTTGCTGCAAATTCAACTCAAGTATGGATAATGCAGCAGTGTAATGTTCATATAGAAAACTATTTTTCCACTTGAAAAATCACCAGAAAACGTGGGGTCACAAGACATGTAAGAAAGTTCTTGTTTGATTACTAAACAGGTCAAGGGTACAGCTGTTTTTATTGATCGACTGTTTTCATTGCTCACAAAGTGTAAGCATAGAGTCGAAATTTCGAAAATGTTCATCAGTGATCCAGTAAAACCTATTAATACGCTTCTTATACATATAACCACAAAATCGAATAGAAATGGGCAGTTTTCCCCTACTTATAATGCCCATTTCCATCGAAAAAGGAGGGATTACTTTTTATTATAGGAACTACATTCGACTACACCTCGGAGGTTTACATGTAATTGGTGGTGGTAAACCTATAAGAGGAGAAAACATGTTCAGATGTTTCTTAAATGAGGAGTTTGTGTTGTCATTTTCATAACAAGCTTAAAAACACTTACTTCATGCAAATCGAATGATTATTTGCAGAGATATGGTCTTGTGAATACCAAGGACAATAGTCTGAAATCGACAAAAGTCAGAGATATTTTTTTAAATTTTACACTATCTGAATTGTCATACCAAACGGCATTTCTTGTCCATACACCATATTAAATATATCAAATGTTTAGAACATTCAATGGACATAAATAAAGTATGCATTTTAGGTACAATTAGGACGATGAAAAGGCCAATTTATGTCGATTTTCATGCCAAAATTGATTTTTCAGTCAAATTCTTCAAAATTGGAGGTACCATATCTGATTATAGTAGCGAATACGAGCTTAATAATGCCAAAAATACCGCTAAAATCAGAATTGATACTAGCTGAACGCTACCAAGTCGAGTTTGAATGATAAGGAATAATATTTTATCTTTTACACAAATCTTCATTTTTCACAGTATCCTACTTTAGGGGGGTAGGGGAAAGATTTAGTGCTTTCATGCCTACCAAAGCTGTTGTCATGCAAATTTAATTCATGAAAACATGTTGCAAACATGCAACCCTACATGTTGATACCAAAAAGACATAGTTCAACTGCAAACACTTCACCAATACGTCATTTTAAACAAGAAAAAAAAATGAAACTCAAAATTACGGCTTTTATAGACAAAATTGGACTAAAAACGCTCAAAACCTATGTAATAAACTATGGAAAACTTATTTCTGAGCTTATTTTACCAATTGTTATCGGAAAAGTGTCCCTAGGTACGAATCTGAGCGAGTCCTAATTACTGCACGCATCTCTTATAGGTATGAAAGCACCAATTATTTTCCCCATAGACACCAATGTTAAAGTGTCACATATTAATGATTTGCTGCAAATTCAACTCAAGTATGGATAATGCAGCAGTGTAATGTTCATATAGAAAACTATTTTTCCACTTGAAAAATCACCAGAAAACGTGGGGTCACAAGACATGTAAGAAAGTTCTTGTTTGATTACTAAACAGGTCAAGGGTACAGCTGTTTTTATTGATCGACTGTTTTCATTGCTCACAAAGTGTAAGCATAGAGTCGAAATTTCGAAAATGTTCATCAGTGATCCAGTAAAACCTATTAATACGCTTCTTATACATATAACCACAAAATCGAATAGAAATGGGCAGTTTTCCCCTACTTATAATGCCCATTTCCATCGAAAAAGGAGGGATTACTTTTTATTATAGGAACTACATTCGACTACACCTCGGAGGTTTACATGTAATTGGTGGTGGTAAACCTATAAGAGGAGAAAACATGTTCAGATGTTTCTTAAATGAGGAGTTTGTGTTGTCATTTTCATAACAAGCTTAAAAACACTTACTTCATGCAAATCGAATGATTATTTGCAGAGATATGGTCTTGTGAATACCAAGGACAATAGTCTGAAATCGACAAAAGTCAGAGATATTTTTTTAAATTTTACACTATCTGAATTGTCATACCAAACGGCATTTCTTGTCCATACACCATATTAAATATATCAAATGTTTAGAACATTCAATGGACATAAATAAAGTATGCATTTTAGGTACAATTAGGACGATGAAAAGGCCAATTTATGTCGATTTTCATGCCAAAATTGATTTTTCAGTCAAATTCTTCAAAATTGGAGGTACCATATCTGATTATAGTAGCGAATACGAGCTTAATAATGCCAAAAATACCGCTAAAATCAGAATTGATACTAGCTGAACGCTACCAAGTCGAGTTTGAATGATAAGGAATAATATTTTATCTTTTACACAAATCTTCATTTTTCACAGTATCCTACTTTAGGGGGGTAGGGGAAAGATTTAGTGCTTTCATGCCTACCAAAGCTGTTGTCATGCAAATTTAATTCATGAAAACATGTTGCAAACATGCAACCCTACATGTTGATACCAAAAAGACATAGTTCAACTGCAAACACTTCACCAATACGTCATTTTAAACAAGAAAAAAAAATGAAACTCAAAATTACGGCTTTTATAGACAAAATTGGACTAAAAACGCTCAAAACCTATGTAATAAACTATGGAAAACTTATTTCTGAGCTTATTTTACCAATTGTTATCGGAAAAGTGTCCCTAGGTACGAATCTGAGCGAGTCCTAATTACTGCACGCATCTCTTATAGGTATGAAAGCACCAATTATTTTCCCCATAGACACCAATGTTAAAGTGTCACATATTAATGATTTGCTGCAAATTCAACTCAAGTATGGATAATGCAGCAGTGTAATGTTCATATAGAAAACTATTTTTCCACTTGAAAAATCACCAGAAAACGTGGGGTCACAAGACATGTAAGAAAGTTCTTGTTTGATTACTAAACAGGTCAAGGGTACAGCTGTTTTTATTGATCGACTGTTTTCATTGCTCACAAAGTGTAAGCATAGAGTCGAAATTTCGAAAATGTTCATCAGTGATCCAGTAAAACCTATTAATACGCTTCTTATACATATAACCACAAAATCGAATAGAAATGGGCAGTTTTCCCCTACTTATAATGCCCATTTCCATCGAAAAAGGAGGGATTACTTTTTATTATAGGAACTACATTCGACTACACCTCGGAGGTTTACATGTAATTGGTGGTGGTAAACCTATAAGAGGAGAAAACATGTTCAGATGTTTCTTAAATGAGGAGTTTGTGTTGTCATTTTCATAACAAGCTTAAAAACACTTACTTCATGCAAATCGAATGATTATTTGCAGAGATATGGTCTTGTGAATACCAAGGACAATAGTCTGAAATCGACAAAAGTCAGAGATATTTTTTTAAATTTTACACTATCTGAATTGTCATACCAAACGGCATTTCTTGTCCATACACCATATTAAATATATCAAATGTTTAGAACATTCAATGGACATAAATAAAGTATGCATTTTAGGTACAATTAGGACGATGAAAAGGCCAATTTATGTCGATTTTCATGCCAAAATTGATTTTTCAGTCAAATTCTTCAAAATTGGAGGTACCATATCTGATTATAGTAGCGAATACGAGCTTAATAATGCCAAAAATACCGCTAAAATCAGAATTGATACTAGCTGAACGCTACCAAGTCGAGTTTGAATGATAAGGAATAATATTTTATCTTTTACACAAATCTTCATTTTTCACAGTATCCTACTTTAGGGGGGTAGGGGAAAGATTTAGTGCTTTCATGCCTACCAAAGCTGTTGTCATGCAAATTTAATTCATGAAAACATGTTGCAAACATGCAACCCTACATGTTGATACCAAAAAGACATAGTTCAACTGCAAACACTTCACCAATACGTCATTTTAAACAAGAAAAAAAAATGAAACTCAAAATTACGGCTTTTATAGACAAAATTGGACTAAAAACGCTCAAAACCTATGTAATAAACTATGGAAAACTTATTTCTGAGCTTATTTTACCAATTGTTATCGGAAAAGTGTCCCTAGGTACGAATCTGAGCGAGTCCTAATTACTGCACGCATCTCTTATAGGTATGAAAGCACCAATTATTTTCCCCATAGACACCAATGTTAAAGTGTCACATATTAATGATTTGCTGCAAATTCAACTCAAGTATGGATAATGCAGCAGTGTAATGTTCATATAGAAAACTATTTTTCCACTTGAAAAATCACCAGAAAACGTGGGGTCACAAGACATGTAAGAAAGTTCTTGTTTGATTACTAAACAGGTCAAGGGTACAGCTGTTTTTATTGATCGACTGTTTTCATTGCTCACAAAGTGTAAGCATAGAGTCGAAATTTCGAAAATGTTCATCAGTGATCCAGTAAAACCTATTAATACGCTTCTTATACATATAACCACAAAATCGAATAGAAATGGGCAGTTTTCCCCTACTTATAATGCCCATTTCCATCGAAAAAGGAGGGATTACTTTTTATTATAGGAACTACATTCGACTACACCTCGGAGGTTTACATGTAATTGGTGGTGGTAAACCTTTAGAGAGTGATACAATTTGTGTTACTCGGTTTTTATCCGTATGTTCTATAGTAAAATAAAAAATCTTCAAATCTCTGGTCACTGATTGGTCAGATTCACAGGCATCCGGCACAAACCTAGGATAGTAAAATATGGACTTAGAGTGATTACAATATTAACTGATTGATTTCTGGACCAAAAAAGAGTTAATATCTATAGAGGTATATAATATGTATATATAGATATAAACTATTTATTTGGTCCAGAAATCAATAGTTTAAGTCCGTCTTTTACTATCCTAGCTCTGTGCCGGATGCCTGTGGTGAGATTATTTTGATGATGCTTTATCAAACTTATGAAATTACTGCTCAGGTATAATGTGATGTATTTATGAAATTGGTATTTGTTTTAATTCTCTGCATATAAACTTTTGTCTTCAGTGAACCGTCGCGCTCATAACACGTGCTACAGACGATCATCTGGTAAATTCTGCCTCCACGTGTACAACGTGAACGCTCGTCGCATTTCGTGCTAATTCACTAAGGAAAAGACTGTTCCCGGTGAAAACGAACTGTTACCGGGCTTTAGTTTCGACTGTTTCCCTCACGTGCTGGAATTTCGTTTGCGTGACGTCATGTTGCTTTTTTTCACCATAGGTTCCCATTATAAAACAAATTTTCATTTTCACTGTTTCGTACAGTAACATTAATCAGGTAATAAAACAGTTATCACATGTGTGTTTGGGGAACAGTCAAAACTGTTTTCCCTTGGTGTCGGGGGATGTCAGTGTGAACTGTTTCCCTCGGCCTATCGGCCTCAGGAAACAGTTCACACTGCCATCCCCTCCACCTCGGGAAAACAGTTTTGACTGTTCCCCAAACACACATGTGATAACTGTATACTGAGTATTCCTGGGTGTCACAGTGGTACCGGGACAGTTGTAGTTGAGTATTCCTGGGTGTCACAGACTGTCATTATTAAAGCCAATAAAAATACACTTCCGGTTAAAAAGTATACCCTAGTAGTTTAAGCCTTGGACAAGGTCAGATATAAGTACAGTAAGAGTATGTATGCCTTTTTAAGTTTTAATAAATACATTCCTTTAATTAGGCTACATCAGTAATCAGTTTATGCAGGGCGTAACTTATGCAGGTTGGTTAGTTGAATGGTGTTTTACGCCATTTTAGTCTATATATGAAGGTCGATTTGTTTGTGCTAGAGGCAGGCCACCCACTATTTTTCTGGGTGGACCAGTACTGTATACCTCCCGTCATCCGTAAGAACATGTATGTAGGTTTACTTCATTCCCAGTTGAATTCGAACCCGCAGTAGTGAGAGGCGAAAAGGTTTTAAACGAAACGTCTTAACCATCACGGTCACGGAGTAACTATTAAATTATTGCGCTATATTATTTCGTGCACCGAAAAAAAAAAATCGTTTAACAACAAAATCGTTAAATTATTTTTAAAATATAAATAGTAGTCTCGAAGTGAGGAAACTCGCATATTTACACTGGTACTAAAGCACTCGTGAAAATATGTTTTCTCACTTTTTGATGAAAATAAATCCTATATTCACTATAAAAAAAAATATCCTCTATATATTTTATAGTTGCTTAATTGTATTTAAAACAAGAGGTCAATGACCTTGAAGCTCTACTGATTGATTTTGATTTCAGGAAGTAGTCGCTACAGACTTGTTTTTTGAAAATCTATTTTTAACCGTTGCGGCCATCTGGAATTTCCGGCCGACCTGAAATTTTGCTAAGATCAATAAGACATTAAGAGCAACATTCCTGTGAAGTTTCATGAAAATCCGTCAGGTAGTTTCAAAGGAGTAGTCGCTACAAGTTTTCATTATATAACTCTATGTAAACAAAGCAGCCATGTTTAAGGTCAAATCAAAACGATTTTCGACAAGGACCAACATCATGTCATACTGATCATTTTAGAAAAAGTCCCATATCAATATCTCTTATTGTTTTGAAGAAGTAGTCGCTACAAACTTATTTATTTTAAATCTATTTTTAGCTGTGGCGGCCATCTTGAATTTCCGGCCGACCTGAAATTTTTCTAGGATCAACTAGACATCAAGAGCAACACTCCTGTGAAGTTTCATGAACATCCGTCAAGTAGTTTCAGAGGAGTAGTCGCTACAAGTTTTTACTATATAACTCTATGTAACCAAAGATGGCCACTGGCAGCCATGTTTAACGTCGAATCAAAATAATTTTCCACAAGGATCTACATCATGTCATGCTGATCATTTTAGAAAAAGTCCCATATCAATATCACTTATAGTTTTCAAGAAGTAGTCGCTACAAACTTATTTTTTAAAAATCTATTTTTAGCTGTGACGGCCATCTTGAATTTCCGGCCGACCTGAAATTTTGCCAGGATCAATTAGACATCAAGAGCAACATTCCTGTAAAGTTTCATGACAATCCGCCAAGTAGTTTCAGAGGAGTAGTCGCTACAAGTTTTTACTATATAACTCTATGTAAACAAAGATGGCCGCTGGCAGCCATGTTTAACGTTGAATCAAAACGATTTTTGACTAGGATCAACATCATGTAATGCTGATCATTTTAGAAAAAGTCCCATATCAATATCACTTATAGTTTTCAAGAAGTAGTCGCTACAAACTTATTTTTTAAAAATCTATTTTTAGCTGTGACGGCCATCTTGAATTTCCGGCCGACCTGAAATTTTTCTAGGATCAATCAGACATCAAGAGCAACATTCCTGTAAAGTTTCATGACAATCCGCTAAGTAGTTTCAGAGAAGTAGTCGCTACAAGTTTTTACTATATAACTCTATGTAAACAAAGATGGCCGCTGGCAGCCATGTTTAACGTTGAATCAAAACGATTTTTGACTAGGATCAACATCATGTCATGCTGATCATTTTAGAAAAAGTCCCATATCAATATCACTTATAGTTTTCAAGAAGAAGTCGCTACAAACTTGTATTTTAAAACTCTATTTTTAGCTTTGGCGGCCATCTTGGATTTCACATCAACATGAATTTTTGCTAGGATCAACTAGACTTTATGGGCAACATTTCTGTAAAGTTTCATGAATATCCATCCAGTAGTTTCAGCTGTGAAGTCGCTACAAGTTTTTACTATATAACTCTATGTAAACAAAGATGGCCGCTGGCAGCCATGTTTAACGTTGAATCAAAACGATTTTTGACTAGGATCAACATCATGTCATGCTGATCATTTTAGAAAAAGTCCCATATCAATATCACTTATAGTTTTCAAGAAGAAGTCGCTACAAACTTGTATTTTAAAACTCTATTTTTAGCTTTGGCGGCCATCTTGGATTTCACATCAACATGAATTTTTGCTAGGATCAACTAGACTTTATGGGCAACTTTTCTGTAAAGTTTCATGAATATCCATCCAGTAGTTTCAGCTGTGAAGTCGCTACAAGTTTTTACTATATAACTCTATGTAAACAAAGATGGCCGCTGGCAGCCATGTTTAACGTTGAATCAAAACGATTTTTGACTAGGATCAACATCATGTCATGCTGATCATTTTAGAAAAAGTCCCATATCAATATCACTTATAGTTTTCAAGAAGAAGTCGCTACAAACTTGTATTTTAAAACTCTATTTTTAGCTTTGGCGGCCATCTTGGATTTCACATCAACATGAATTTTTGCTAGGATCAACTAGACTTTATGGGCAACATTTCTGTAAAGTTTCATGAATATCCATCCAGTAGTTTCAGCTGTGAAGTCGCTACAAATAAAAGTTTACGGACAGACGGACAGACAGACAGACGGACAGACGGACGACGGACTCCGCACCACGGCATAAGCTCTGCTGATCTCTGATCAGTAGAGCTAAAAATCATGTTCATGTAAAATAAAATGTTCAAAAAAAGTGTGTGTTTTACTTAGGTTAGCGTACAAAAAATACTTGTGTATAAAACATAAAACAACACTGCATTCTTATCATTCTCAATGTGTGTATTTCAGTCTAGACATATCCGGTTCAATGTGAATGTGGCATGTTACAGAATACCGCGGTTCGTAGAAGACAACATGCCATCTGACACCATAGAGGAAGAGTCAATGCCGCGTGACCCCATGGAGAAGTCAATGGCACGTGACTCCATAGAGGAGGAGTCAATGCCCATAGAGGAGGAGTCAATGCCTCGTGACCCTCTGGAGGAGGAGAACATGCCTCATGACCCCATGGAGGAGTCTATAGACAATGAGTAATAAGCACTTGTATATCTCTCGCGCTTACTTAAAGGGACTGTTGACAATTTTCCTGATGGTGAAAACATTGATGACATTTGAGGACAGTTGAATACTACCGTCATGACCACATATAATTGAAAGATAGTTAGTGGTTAAATTCTTAGCAGCTATCCTCAAGCCTGGGCATATATACCTATCACTGTTATAAAACTAGCCTACATAGACTGCTTCTTTATAAAGTTACAAGTCTTAAACTATACGGTTATAATGTTTTAATGATCATCCGACGTCACTTATTAATGCATTCAGCAAAATGTTAACCCGAATACGTTTGCGGAAGTTCAACAACATACGGTGTTTTTGTTTTTTTAATTATCTCCCTTTATAAAGGTATACATCTTTCCCCCTTTTAAATATCGTAATTAAGAAGTATTGGTTTTAGAAATTGTTACTTTTTTAATATAAGATTATTACTGACAGTCCCTTTAACAGTTTATTTAATACTAAACCCCTTAACGAGCCCATCTGGCCATCGAGAGCAATGTATACAACTTGGTATAGACAAAGAGAACCCAGACTATTTATGGAATACAAGTCTTCATTTGAGGATATACAAGTTGGAAACTAACTGATATCAGTAAATGCATATTGCAATCGATGTAAAATAAATATATTTATATTCAGGGTTATATTGAAGAATGTTCTGCTACTATGCCACCTGCTACTTTGCTACGTTAGTTATCTCTGTGACCATCGTTGTGGATGCGCTTTGTAGAAACATCATCTATAGTCACACAGATGACTTCAATCTATAGTCACAGAGATGACTTCAAATGACTTCTATCCATAGAGACAGAAATGTCTACTAACCACTGTTTGATCACTTCTTGTATAATCTATCTTTATAATAAAATTATAATCTTATCATATATGTGTTGCTTTGACTTCATTTATGTCCGTAACAACTATAGGTACAACTATAGGTACAATGTATATACACGGTCTCATATATACAGTCAGGATGCAGCTGCAGACGGCATTAGATCCCCTGTCGCTAATATTAAAGAAACTAACCCGCCAAATTCACTACACAACCATTTATCAAAACTCTGTCTGTTCTAAGATAAGACTACTCTTATAAGCATAGATACAAGAGTTGTCTAACATATCCATCAGTTGTATAACGTGCATGCATGACAATAACGTGCATGCACGTACATCATTACTACGTTGCTCTGGAATCACTTATTTCAATCCATACAACACGTGAACAGAACACTATCCATGTGTTCAGGTCATATAATAATGTATATGTGGCAATTAAAATAACAGGTTTACTAACGAGTTCTTAAAATATTCGCGATTGAATATGCGTAAATTGAATTATGAGTTGGTAACTCTTAATTCGACGCTCCAGTTCTGGAGTTTGGCCTGGTTGGTTAAAGCCGTCTATATTATGTCTATAGAGTTTGGACTCTCAAAGTATGTAAGTTATATATATAGAGAATAATCAACTGTCGCAGTGTGATACGGAAAATATGTCACGAGAACACGTAATTCAGTTAAAAAACGAGTTCGAAGAATATGTCACGAGAACACTTAATATCTTATCTTCGAACTCGTTTTTTAACCGAATTACGTGTTTGAGTGACATGTTTCGTATCACACTGAGACTGTTGATAAATCTATTTATTATATACCTATGGCCATAAAAAATTAATTACCTGGTTCTCAGGCCCGCCCCCATGTCTTTTTTTGGTGCCGCATTATCGATTTTATCTCCAAAGTAATAAAATAAAAATTGGAAATGCGCTACCGAAATTTCGAAAAAAAAGTTCCGCATAAAAGTTTGTTCCTGTTTTTAAATGCAACTACCTCAGGGGAATCCCCTTGTCGGTAGATTGGTGCGCGGCCGACTATCTGCCGCTCTGCTCGCTAGCTTGTGAGTGTTGCAGTCGTACGGGTACCAATCAAGAGAGTCAGACGCTTGGAACTAGTAGGTACTACAGAACAGGCGATTTATTCAAGCGTCTAATCGACAAAGTCTCACAACAACATGCAATAAATACAAATATATGGACTTATTGTGATTGAAAGAAGCATAAGTCGGGAAGAAATGATAAGGTAATGATCGACAATAGAGTTGAGCTGATCCAACTGGTTATTGCACATGTATTTCGAGATATTTTGCATCAATACATGTATTGGAATTAAAAGTTTGGATAAAAAAAAAAATCGCCCGCGTGTCTGTTGACCACTGTAAAATTGTAAAAAGAAATGCGCCCGCCCGCATCTCTTCTCAGAAAAAGTGGCCCGAGAACCAGGTAATTAATTTTTTGTGGCCTGTAAGTGATTTCTTAAGGATATTTAATTTAAATCACCGAAACACATACCAATATTTTTTCAGATTACATTGCTGATAAACTTAATAAAATATTGGTATGTGTTTCGGTGATTTTCAGTTTTTAATACATGTATTCGTGTTATTTTAAAAAAACTGGGAGACCGATTATAAAAGTTGAGTAGTGTATGTCTAAGCAAAACATGCAAAATGTCTATATATGCAAACTTTGGACCCCAGGGCCACAGTCATTTTTAACCCCGGGGACTTGATTTGAACAAACTTGATAGTACAAGGGTTGGCGATCATTTCTAAACAAGAGGGCCAAGATGGCCCTAAATCGATCACCTGAGTACTGGCACATTATCAAACTTCTTCGAAATCTTATGGTCATATACAATCTGTGCAAGTTTGGTTAAGATTGTTCAAGAAATGGGGGCTCTGTTGTGTATAACAACATTGATATAAAGACACTAACAACCTTTGGTACATATCAAATACAAAATGAAGGAGCTAGAGTGTAACACCTTGGGCAGGGCCAAATGTGACCCCAAGGGCTACATGTAATATATGAGAACTTTGTGGTTTCAGAGAAGAAGATTTTTTAAGTTTTTCCCTATACAAGTCTATGTAAAACATTACCCCTGGGGCAGGGCCAAATGTGACCCCACGGTCACCATTTGAACAAACTTGGTAAAGGACCATAAGAGTATAGTAAATGCAAAATATTAAACCTATGGCTCTTGTAGTTCCAGAGAAGAAGATTTTAATGTGTTTCCTATATAAGTCTATGTAAAACTGTGACCCACGGGGCGGGGTCAAATTTGACCCCAGGGTCATCATTTGAACAATCTTGGTAGAGGACCATAATCTTATAGTAAATGCAAAATATTAAACCTCTGGCTCTTGCAGTTTCAAAGAAGTTTTTTTTTCCAATATATACAAGTCTATGTAAAACTGTGATCCCCGGGGCGTGGCCAAATTTGACACCATGGTCACCATTTGAACAAACTTGGTAAAGGACCATAAGCTTACAGTAAATGCAAAATATTAAACCTCTGGCTCTTGCAGTTTTACAGAAGAAGATTTTTTAAGTTTTTCCCTATACATGTCTATGTAAAACATGTGACCCTTGGGGCTGGGTCAAATGCGCCCCGAGGGTCACCATTTGAACAAACTTGGTAAAGGACTATAAGCTTATATTAAATGCAAAATATCAAACCTCTGGCTCTTGTAGTTTCCGAGAAGATTTTTTTTTTCCCCCTATATAAGTCTATGTAAAACTGTGACCCTCGGGGCGGGGACAAATTTGACCCCAGGGTCATCATTTGAACAAACTTAGTAGAGGACCATAAGCTGATGCTACATGTAATACATGAGTTTTTTCCTATGTCTATATGAAAAACATGCAAAATCTCAATATACAAACTTTAGACCCACCGGGAACGGCCATTTTTGAACCCGGGGACTTCATTTAAACAAATTTGATAGTCTAGGCGTTGAAGACCATTTTAAAAGAAAAACTGTTGAAATCTGTAAAGCAGTTCTGGAGAAAAAGATTTTTTAAGGTTTCGACCATATATGGTAATGGTGGCCATCTTGGATGTTGCTTTGACCTAATTTTAACACATCTAAAAAGCATTCATCTAAGGATCATCCATGTGAAGTTTGGTCAAAATTAGTCAAGCGGTTTCTTAGGAGAAGTCGTTTGAAGAAAAGTTAACGACGACGACGGACGGACGACGACGGACGGACGACGACGGACACAGAGTGATCCCAATAGATCACTTTGAGCCTTCAGCTCAGGTGACCTAAAAAAAAGTGTCAAAATCTGTCATGCTGTTCTTGAAAATATTTTTTAAGGTTTCGACTATTTTTAGTAATGGCGGCCATCTTAGATGTCGCACTGACCTACTTTTAACAAATTTGCAATGCACTGACCTAAGGATAATCCCTGCGAAGTTTGGTCAAAATTGACCAAGAGGTTTCAGAGGTGAAGTTATTTGAAGCAAAAGTTAACGACGATGACGGACAGACGAAGAGTGATCCCAATAGCTCACCGCTGTGCCTTCGGCTCAAGTTAGCTTAAAATGGAACTTCAACCATTTGCTGACACCAGAATCGAAGCCAACGGGAAAGTGATTGTTATGTCTCGACCTCCACAAAAAATGACGAGACAACAATGAAAGCAACACCGTAGCAACATATATTTTCTATTAATATTTATAAAGACCCATCAACAATTCCAAAATTTACATTTTTTTCTTTTTCTTTGTCTTCTTCACTTTGCCACTACTAGTATCTCGATTCAACTGTTTAATATTTATCCCTTTATAACTACTCCTTCCAGAGTTGTCCTGGCTGAATTTTCTCTTCCGGTTTTTATCATTGCCATCCTTTTCAGTTGCACTTGTATTATGTTTTAGTAAAGAAGGTTGAATACCAAAACTCATACTCTGACCACTCTCCCTTCGATCATCTTGAACGCACTCCAGAATTTCATTCTTCTCTTCTCCAAAAGCAATAAAATCCTGTTGATCAAATGTCTTATTTGCGTCATTTTTATTTTTGTACACATAATATTTTGCACTGTCAACTTCAGGAGGGGAAACTCTTGAAGTGTGTTTTGATGTTTCACCTCCCATGGCAGTTTTGTCTGCTGGAATATCACTAATGTCCTTCAAACTTTCATCGCTGTTGTCACCTGTGGTAGTTACAGTCTTACGAGAGTTACCCTTCTGTTCAGAAGCTTCATTATCTCCCTTGTTTAATAGTTGGTCAAATGTTGGTATTTCAAAGACATCAATTAGAGGAAATGTGGTTTTCACATATTCTACAAGGTCGTCGAAGTCATTTGGTTGACTTGCTTTCTGTAATAGGAACAAATATAACATTCACTTGTATCACCTTCTTTATTACCGTATCTTTTAACCTTTAACCCGCTACATATATGTATAATGGACTGTTCTTTCTTTGTATTAAGACCATTCCATTTATGTTACAAAGAGGTGTTTTGGGGGAAATGACTGATCAGCAACCAGACATTGTAAATCAGAGTTACTCGCAGGCTGCTCTGGGTTTACAATGGACGCAAAGGCTACACTAGTCGTGCTTAGCGGGTTAAGGGTTACTAGTATATTTGAACCTAAAGACATGTATCTACATTTCTACAGGTGAATCCAGTGATTGGAGAGGGCAGCTTTGTCCTCAAAGTTGGTCTGCATCCATCACCTTTAAATCCAGGAAGTATTATTTCACACTTTTGTAAAATGGTTTGTTTGTTTGTTTGATTGTCTTTCCAGAAGGTTATGCTTCCCCTAGCCTGAAATCATTGGTCCACCCCTTTCTCTATGTGAATCAATATACTGTTAATGGATCTGCTGCTGCTCTACATGAATCAAATATAAATTATAATGTTCAAGGATCTGCCACTTCTTTATGCAAATAAAAGTAAACATTATGCTGTTTGATGCAATAACATATGCATTATGCTGTTCACTGATCAGCCCCTGCTCTATGCAAATAAAATATAGATTATACTGTTCATAGATCCACCCCTGCTCTATGCACATAAAATATAGATTATACAGTTCATAGATCCGCCCTGCTGTATGCAAATAAAATATAGATTAAACTATTCATAGATCTGCCCCTGCTCTATTATACTGTTCACTGATCCGCCCCTGCTCTATGCAAATAAAATATAGATTATACTGTTCACTGATCCGCCCCTGCTCTATTATACTGTTCACTGATCCGCCCCTGCTTTATGCAAATAAAATATAGATTATGCTGTTCATAGATCTGCCACTGCTCTATTATACTGTTCACTGATCCGCCCCTGCTCTATGCAAATAAAATATAGATTATACTGTTCATAGATCTGCCCCTGCTCTATTATACTGTTCACTGATCCGCCCCTGCTGTATGCAAATAAAATATAGATTATGCTGTTCACTGATCCGCCCCTGCTGTATGCAAATAAAATATAGATTATACTGTTCATAGATCTGCCCCTGCTCTATTATACTGTTAACTGATCTGACCCTGCTCTATGCAAATAAAATATAGATTATACTGTTCATAGGTCTGCCCCTGCTCAATGCAAATAAAATATAGATTATACTGTTCATAGGTCTGCCCCTGCTCTATGCAAATAAAATATAGATTATACTGTTCATAGGTCTGCCCCTGCTATATGCACATAAAATATAGATTATACTGTTCTTAGATCTGCCCCTGCTCTATGCACATAAAATATAGATTATACTGTTCATAGATCCGCCCCTGCTCTATGCAAACAACATATAGTTTATACCGATCACTGATCTGCCCCTGCTCTATGCACATAAAATATAGATTATACTGTTCATAGATCCGCCCCGGCTCTATGCAAATAACATATATATTATACTGATCACTGATCTGCCCCTGCTCTATGCACATAAAATATAGATTATACTGTTCATAGGTCTGCCCCTGCTCTATGCACATAAAATATAGATTATACTGTTCTTAGATCTGCCCCTGCTCTATGCACATACAATAGAGATTATACTGTTCATAGATCCGCCCCTGCTCTATGCAAACAACATATAGATTACACTGTTCATAGATCCGCCCCTGCTCTATGCACATAAAATATAGATTATACTGTTCATAGATCCGCCCCTGCTCTATGCAAACAACATATAGATGACACTGTTCATAGATCCGCCCCTGCTCTATGCACATAAAATATAGATTACACTGTTCATAGATCCGCCCCTGCTCTATGCACATAAAATATAGATTATACTGTTCATAGATCCGCCCCTGCTCTATGCAAACAACATATAGATTACACTGTTCATAGATCCGCCCCGCTCTATGCAAACAACATATAGATTACACTGTTCATAGATCCGCCCCTGCTCTATGCACATAAAATATAGATTATACTGTTCATAGATCCGCCCCTGCTCTATGCACATAAAATATAGATTATACTGTTAATAGATCCGCCCCTGCTCTATGCAAATAACATATATATTATACTGATCACTGATCTGCCCCTGCTCTATGCACATAAAATATAGATTATACTGTTCATAGATCCGCCCCTGCTCTATGCAAATAACATATATATTATACTGATCACTGATCTGCCCCTGCTCTATGCAGATAAAATATAGATTATACTGTTCACAGGTCTGCCACTGCTCTATGCACATAAAATATAGATTATACTGTTCATAGGTCTGCCACTGCTCTATGCACATAAAATATAGATTATACTGTTCATAGGTCTGCCACTGCTTTATGCACATAAAATATAGAATATACTGTTCATAGATCTGCCCCTGCTCTATGCACATAAAATATAGATTATACTGTTCATAGGTCTGCCACTGCTCTATGCACATAAAATATAGATTATACTGTGCATAGATTTGCCCCTGCTCTATGCACATAAAATATAGATTACACTGTTCATAGATCTGCCCCTGCTCTATGCAAATAACATATAGATTATACTGTTCATAGATCAGCCCCTGCTCTATGCAAATAACATATAGATTATACTGTTCATAGATCCGCCCCTGCTCTATGCACATAAAATATAGATTACACTGTTCATAGATCTGCCCCTGCTCTATGCAAATAACAAATAGATTATACTGTTCATAGATCCGCCCCTGCTCTATGCAAATAACATATAGATTATACTGTTCATAGATCCGCCCCTGCTCTATGCACATAAAATATAGATTACACTGTTCATAGATCTGCCCCTGCTCTATGCCAATAACATATAGATTATACTGTTCATAGATCCGCCCCTGCTCTATGCAAATAACATATAGATTATACTGTTCATAGATCTGCCCCTGCTCTATGCAAATAACATATAGATTATACTGTTCATAGATCCGCCCCTGCTCTATGCACATAAAATATAGATTACACTGTTCATAGATCTGCCCCTGCTCTATGCCAATAACATATAGATTATACTGTTCATAGATCCGCCCCTGCTCTATGCAAATAACATATAGATTATACTGTTCATAGATCTGTCCCTGCTCTATGCAAATAAAATATAGATCAACTGTTCATAGATCCGCCCCTGCTCTATGCAAGTAACATATAGATTATACTGTTCATAGATCTGCCCCTGCTCTATGCAAATAAAATATAGATCAACTGTTCATAGAATCATCCCTGATTTACGTAAATAAAATGTAATTCACAGAACTGGCACTTTTCTATGCAGATAAAATATGCATTATATTGTTCATGGATCAAAGCTCTCAACTAGAATTTTACACACATTTTTGGTGGTCATAATTTAGAAAACTATAAAAGGACTCGCAGCAATCTTGATTCTTAAAACGTTGGTGCGTTACACCATAACGAAGAAAACGAAAGCTGTCGGCTGACAGTGTGCTCGACTTTCAAGAACTTGTCTATTTATTGGGAAACTAAGTTGAATAAATGTCTAAGTAGAAAAGAGGCATTACTCTGCTTAAATGTACCAAAGAAGTATGGACCGTGTATGCATGAGGTCCTTTTATGACAGTGAATACATGTGTCAAGTTTCACAAAATTTGTTTTAAGAGATTTGGATATATATTGAAAAACAGAATACTTAAAAAATGTAAGTTGAAAAAGGGGCATATTTCCTTTAAGTGTTTTTGAGATGTGTTCTCAACATAAAAGGCTGACAAATGCTGACGCCGAGGCAAGTAGCATAGCTAAAAATATTTTTGTTTGTATGATGTTTTACGTCATTTTCAACACATGTCAGGTTATATATAGCGGTTGATTTTTTTGTGGTGGAGGCAGACCACCCACTTTTCCTGGGTAGAACCAGTACTGTACACCGACACTTCCTCACTTACAAGTCGAGCTCCCAGTGGGATTCGAACACGCAGCGGTGAGAGGCGAGAAGGTTTACAACGCAACATCATTAACCACTCGACCACGGAGACGCTAGCTAAAAACATAAATAGAAAATTGATTTTGGCATCTCACATGACACATGCTTTTGAAATCATATCGATGTTAAGGTAAATATTTATATTTTTGGAATTGAATATTAAGGAAACTATTTTTTTATTAGTTTTATGAACCGAAATTTACGAAACTATTTATATATTTTTCTTAACAACTGTGGCAACTACTGGTCTGGGACCAGCCACTCACAGTGCATGAATGCAAGTATTGATCTAGTTTGTAACATTTTAATAAATTTTTTATCTAGTTTGTAACATTTTAATCAAGTTATTTTGGAGTGATCACAAACTATTTATCACATAACATGTGGTGTGTGAGTGTAATAACACCATTCAATATTTTCGATATTCCACTGGTGGTATAACATAACGTTAATGACGTCATGGACGTCAGTTAAATGTACGTTTTCTGATGTAATGTGACGTTATAAGTTATGTCATAAATAGAATCTAACATTCGTTCTCATTCATTATTGAATTTATTAAACTTGTTAGCAAAAATGATTTAATGCTCGTTAAGAGCCTCGCATTATATCATTTTGCCAATCGTTTAATAAATTCAATAATGAATGAGCACTCATGTAAGATCCTCTATATATAGAATGGGACATTAATCCACATGCCTGATCATTAATCCACATGCATAATCATTTTATTTTACCTTAATCCCAATAGCCGTGAGAGAGGTAAGTCCTGGCCAAGACTCCTGAATTGGTGTTAGAATGTCAGACATACAGACTGCTGGGCACCGTCTGCTCACCACAAGGGACAGTATGGCTCTCTTCAGGACAGGAGGCTGCGTGGCCCTCCACATTAACACGAGGCGTAGATCATCCCTCTCTAGGTGTTTCAACACGTTCTTCGATCCAACTACAAACCATGACCTATCAACAAACCATGCGAGATATAATATTTTTAAATCCAGTAGTGTTCTGTAATGTTTGTGAGAAAGTGCCCCTCAAATAAGGGTCATCTCTATAACTAGAAGGATGTTCTACGGAACATTCGTGTTGCCTGTAGTGTGTTTATTTCAGTCAAATAAGAGCTTGGTTAGGTTGCAGGTTAAAGTTTTATGACAGTGTTTTATGAACATAGGTCAAATACTTTTCAAGTAATGACCAAGGTTAGGTTCAGGTTCAAGTGTGACGGACAACGACGATGGACGCCAGCGACACAGAAGTATCTCAAGATTGACTGTTAAATACGTACCTAGAGATTGAGGTGTTCCTCGGAACACTTCAGTCGCCTGCCGTTTTCTTATTCTGCTTCTTGGTGACCTTAATCTTTGACCTACCAACTTAAATTCAGTAGGATTCATCCTTTCACCAAATGAGTTTGAAGTTGGTGGGTGCAAACCATAATGACCTTGATCTTTGACCTACTGATCCCACAATCAACAGGGGTCATCCCCTCAACAAGGATAATCAAGTTTTAAAGTTTAGTTTAAAGTCAGTAGGTGCAATCTCTGAGCAGAAACAAGTCTGACCACCCACAACAGATTCCTAAGTGTCTGCCATGTTATGCTGGTGACACAAAAACTACTCTATATATTGATTGTTCTCAAACAGTAGTGTTTGGATTCAAAGGTAGCCTGATTCTTCATATCTGTCAAGTCTCAGGCATTGGGCGTGAAACACATGCATTATGGTGTCAAATCTTGAAAGCTCACATGACATTCTATGTTCTTACGCATTTTGACAATTTGACCGAAACGTTTTTTGTCTGCGATATTCTTAATAAAATTTAGTTTATGTTATACCAAAACTTGATATATTCCGTATATTGTGTGACTTAAATGAACTCAACTAAAATAAAAAATATGTGACCATATTAACAGAATTTATACGAGTATAGCTCTAAGATAAAATTCAACCAGAGAACGTTACAGACTTAAGGGATTTTACCCCACTGACTCCCTCATCAAGGGTAAACCGCACCTTGGGGCCCATCTCACGCTTGACTACCATAGGGCCTTGACAGCTGTGATTTTTAAACTATGATTTTTTTAAATATAAACATCAATTTACATATAATTTAATACACTAATGAAGTGAAACGATGTCATAGTCGTAATGGATTCCCTATAAAAGCTGTATACCTACTTTTTTTATGTTTTAGCTGCATTAGCCGTAACTTTTAGCTTATAAAACTGAAATAGTTACGTTGACGAATGCGTTCCCGACTAAGCTATACGGGACAGTTATGTGAAGCAAGACACACTGTAACCGAAACCTAATGTGCTAATGGCCATCACATGAGCAACAGAGATGTACATGTTTTAATCCCAGCAGTATTTACAAACAATAAATAATATATTTTTTCTTCTTCAAAATAACACATTTATTAACTACATACCTATTTGGGTCTATGCGCATGTTTCCATGTATATTTTCCGCTGAATAAATATCGGACAGTTATTACCGTATGCTCAATATATGCTTTACTTACGAACAGTGTCCCTTTAAATCAGTTACTTACGGACAGTGTCCCTTTAAATCAGTTACTTACGGACAGTGTCCCTTTAAATCAGCAAAAATCAAGAATTCTGGCTTTTGTAAAATCAACAATCACAATGGTTTACCTGAAGAGGTCCTTCTGTTTCTTTTTCTCCTCACTAAGGGTGTCGTCAGCTAGGTCTTCTGCCGATTTATATCCTTTTTTTCTAGCTCTGTTTTGCAACCATTTAGGTGCTTTCTTTAACACCCTCATGCAAGATTTGTACCGGCTGAAAATGCTGCTCAGGAGAAACAAATATTAGAATGTGAAACATGACTTGTAATATATATATACTCAGTACAAAAGGAAATGGACCAGAGTTGATAACTGACGTTAATTAAACAACCGAACAGGCGTCGTAATGTTATAATGCATATACCGTTGGAAAGGTAAATATGTGTTACTTAAAAAAACGCAAACTTAAGTAAACTCGAGAATAAACTGACAGAGAAATGATATTGTAAATGACCTATGGGTCAGTGTTAAAATGTTTTAATAATAAATGTGACACGATGCATTCGAAATTTTGAATTGCATATAACATTGGATAGAGGCACTTATAAACAACTTATATTAAACCAGAAACCCGTTTTAAACTTGAATGAAAAATGAATTGAATTGGGTTTTACGGCGCACCAATACATGAAAGGTTATATGGCACCTAACAGGAATGAACATGCCAGGCTCATCCTCCATGTACATCAAGATAAAATATGGAGAATGGACTTAAAACTTTCTAACCGGCAGAACTGCAGAGTTGATGCAAATTCTATAGTAAACATGAAGGAGAGGTGGGGGGGAGGGGTCCTACCCCTCTGCCTCTAGCGGGATTTGCAGTGGTTGTATTCTACCCCGGCAATCACACGGGGACGAATGAAAAATGAGAGAAAGAATATTGCAAAAATACCCAAGGGTCTGCGTAATCAGTATGCATTCCATTCAACATCGAGTATATCTGCCACTATTATGCACTTCTGCACATTTTCAGTAATAACCTCTATGTGTTTTGGGATATAATATCTAGGCTTGAATTAAAATACTTTCTTGGATTGTTATGTATGACATCTGTATCAATTCAGCAATATAGGGTAGTCCTTTCACTGACGGTGTGTCGGAGTTGAGGTCACTTAAATACATGTACCAATAAAATTTGCATTAAAATTTGGTGACGGTACATGTTATAGTGTATTTAAGTGACACCGACTCGGACCCAGGGTCAGATGGCGGGCTTGAAGTTATGGGCATTAAGACGGACAATGACCAGGAGGTTATATACGAAATTTGAACATTCTACTCCCAAGGACAAAAAAGCACCAAAAAAAATAAAATATGTCGACGCCGTCAAGCCAGCAAACATAAGCGGCGCCTATGTCTCGCATTTTTGTAAAAGGCGAGACAAAAACTGCTTAGGAACTGCCTTTCACTTTGACATTAGAGGGTTTATACCATAAAGTCACAGTCAATCAGGCTAGCCGAATAGTGATAATTTTCTTTTGCCTGAACTTAACTTGCCAATTAACAGCAAATTACAATACAGTTGTATCAAAACTCTATTCATGAGTTCAGGTCATATAATTGATGTATATGTGCTGATTAAAAAAGTATATGTTTATTCATGGGTTCTTAAAATACCCATGATTGGATATGCGTTAAATAATTTTGACGGTCCAGTTTAAGGGTTTGGCCTGGCTGGTTAAACCTGTTTATGTTGTGTATATAGAGTTTGGATTTTCAAAATATTTAAGTTATATATACTGAGGGGAAAAGAAGTTTAGCATGTTTTTTAGATGAAATAATACTGTATACAAGATTTACCGACATTTTGGGACTTTACGGGCTTGATCCCACGTTCATTTATTCGTTATGTTATTAAGATGTTCGACTGTTATTGATGTGTTTTTAATAAAATATTGTGTATGGCAGTGGCAGTAGTTTCTTGATTTTACAACCAAAAATGTATTATTTCCAGGGCACAACAAAAACTTTTTTCTCTCAGTATATATATGGTACCTCGACTTCTCTGGGTTTAGAAGCGGTGTACATCAGATCTGTTGTACAATTTACCTGTTGATGGCGGGATAGAGGCTAAAAGGTTCAGTCTTAATAATGTGCCTACAATGATGGTTCCTATTATTACTACAGTTAACAGCCAATAGAATTTAGACAAGTCAAGTCCTCAATATTTGTGGCTTTGTTTTCAATTATGAATATTCTAGCACTGAGATACCATAGCTAGAACTTTGATATTATAGAAACTAGATATGTAAAATGTCTACATCTTCAAAATTGCATGCTGTGATGAATTACAAATACATATATTAACCCTTAACCTGCTAAGCATGACTATAATAGGAATTGCGTTTATTGTAAACCCAGATCAGCCTTTGTCACATAAATGGAATGGTATTAATTCAATATATGTAGCGGGTTAAGGGTTAAAACATCAAACAAACCTTTTCAGCTTTGACTGTAACTGGGCATGAACCTCTTCTGACACAGTAGGCCTACAAAACAAGAAGAGAAGTACAATCAATACAAAGCGTTTTGTCTACAAGACTCATACATTGGCTGATAATTAAAAATAATTATGATAAAAGTTAAAGTTAGATACTGGTTGTGTACTAGTTATCGTCATTCACCAGATTTCGTCGTTATCAAGAAAATGCTCGATGTTGCGATTATCTTTCGACCCCACTTTACAAATGACTACACACTATCATCAGACGATTGGAGAGCAACAAATATTTTAAAAATGTTAACATACTCTCTCAAACCAACCCGTTTACCTATATAAATACCGTTATAACACAATCGGGGAAATCACGTGCTAAAGCGCAGGAAAATTTCCTTTTAAAATATCTTATCCTTTACGTCGAACCATTGAATCAATTTTACATGCCCAACAAAACTAAAAGCGTGCACTAAACATTTTCAGCAAGTGGAGACGAGTACACATCAATTTAAATTTATGGACAGTTATTTCCCTTTAAATTATGAACATCGAAGTGAAGCAAATTACATCCAATGGTACAGTTGAACAAGAGGCCCAAGAGAGCCTGTGAATGCTCTACTGGCTTAAACGGCTCTTATATCAAGGGTTGTCATCAAATTCCCATCAGTACTACTTTTAAAACATTGCAAAAAACAAGAGGGCCTGAATATGGCCCTAAGGGGTAAAAATTGTCAAGGGGCCGTAACTCCATCAAAAACCAACGAGCCGGAAAAAAACACGCAATAGGCACAACTAGAAATCATACCAATGCTTCCTGCTAAGTTTCGTCAAATCCAAAAAAATAATCTTTTTAAAAAATTTAAAAAGAGAAAATAATAATAAAAGAAAAAGAGAGGAAAAAAAAAGTCAAAAAATCTGATAAAGTTTGGTAAAGATCAGATGAAAAATGAAGGCCCTATCGCCTTAACAATGCAAATATAGCATTTTTAATGAAATCAAGGGCCATGATTCCGCTGTTACTGGTCTGATTTGGCTGGTTTTCGAATTTGTCTGAGCTTTTATTGACATTAACAATCTGGTAAAGAGAAAATAATAATAAAAGGAAAAGAGAAAAAAAAAGTCAAAAAATCTGGTTAAGTTTGGTAAAGATCAGATGAAAAATGAAGGCCCTATCCCCTTAACAAGGCAAAATATAGCATTTTTAATGAAATCAAGGGCCATAATTCCACTGTTACTGGTCCGATTTGGCTGTTTTTCAAATTTGTCCGAGCTTTTATTGACATTAACAATCTGGTAAAGATCGGATGAAAAATGAAGTCCCTATGGTCTTTATGAGGCAAATGTAGGATTTTTAACTAAATCAAGGGCCATAACTCCCCCGTTACTAATCCGATCTGACTGGTTTTCGAGCTTGTTCGAGTTTTCATTGTCATTAACAATCTGGTAAAGTTTGGTAAAGATCGGATGAAAAATGAAGGCCCTATTGTCTTAACGAGGCAAAATATAGCATTTTTAACTGAATCAAGGGCTATAACTCCTCTGTTACTGGGTCGATCTGGTTGGTTTTCGAACTTATCCAAGCTTTTATTGACATTAACAATCCAGTAAAGAGTGGTAAAGATCCGATGAAAAATAAAGGCCCTATCATCTTAACGAGGCAAAATATAGCGTTTTTAACTAATTCAAGGGCCATAACTCTGCTGTTGCTGGTCCGATCTGGCTGGTTTTCGAACTTGTCCGAGCTTTCATTGACTTTAACAATCTGGCAAAGTCTGTTAAAGATCGGATGAAAAATGAAGGCCCTATTGTCTTAATGAGACAAAAGTTAACGACGGATGACGAAAATGCTATATTTTGCCTCGTTAAGACGATAGCGCCTTCATTTATCATCAGATCTTTACCAACGGACAACTCGGCCAGTAGAGCTAAAAATCATTCAAAATTGTAGATATAAATTTGTTCTAAATTTTTTTTTGGTGTATTCAAATGCAATGATATATTTATGTTTCAATTAATAACTACACAAGTTTTCATTATCCCAAACATGGGTTAATCAGTATTAAACTGAAGATGACGATAACTACTACATTCAGCTCAGACGACCAGCCCAATTCAGTCTATATTTATTAAAGGTCACATGACACTTGTTACTGAAAATAAAGATGTAAACACAAAATATTTACTGCAAAGGGGTACTTAAAAGCTTCTCTTCATGCAAAAATATTTATGAGATGACTAGTTTTGATTTAGATATATTAAAGATGAATGGTCACCCATTTTGTAGTATTGACTACTATTTTGCAGTAGTAAAAACAGCTGATAAGTGCGCTTTTTTCATTGCGAACTTCTATGTAACCAAGGCTATTTTATTCATAAGTACCATTCGCAATATCTCAATAATAAGGTGAAGGTTATACGTCAGCCAATCAGCGTTTCCGAAACATTCTGCTCTCTTCTATTATTTGAGACGGCGAACAGCATGTTGTTGCAGTAAACTGGTGTAAAACAAACGCGATCTTCCACGTTGAACATGCAAATACTTATTGGACATTCCCGTGGACTTGCGTAGTAGTGCTGGAAATGGAGTGTTTTAGCCAGGAGGCAAATGTAATCAACAAGTGTTGGACTGTGTTTTTCTTCAGATACATGTTGTGCAACTAATACTGGACACAGCCACATACAGTTGGTATCGATGTGTACATTATTTATTCGGTTACTGGGAGCAAATGTATTTCATGAGATACAACTTGGCAAACTTCGAGAGCAGGACTTGAAAGTAAGTGTGGTAAGACTTCAAAATAATCTCATTACTTCACTTTCCATATATTGGTATAGAGGTGGGAATGAGGATCGGGTCTAAATAGAACATTCAACACAATAGTGAATTATAGTGTAAATATTACGGGCGTGATAACCACTATCGACCTACTCTTACGGTTGTGCTATTTTTACGTACGAGTCAATAGCCACTCGTATAAAATTTCCATAAACATTGACGTTTTAAAAACATTATGACTGCATATACCATTTAATGTTCGATGGATCAGATAATTTGCGACCACTGTTTTCAAGCTGTTTTGCTGTTGCATCACTTTGTCTTGTATTTGTATTTGCAGCTTTTGTTCTTGGCATCGTGCACAATTTACGGAAGTAAAGTTGTTGTTGTTGTCCGGTAATGGTTGGGGTTAAAACCGTATCGTACTGTTCTTTCAGAAATTTAACGGAAAAACAGGTGCGTGGTGCGACGAATACCGAAAGAAGTTTAGAAGAGTTTAGCTAAGTGTCAACAAATTAAAGATGATTGCCAGAATAAGTAGGATGTATATAAATTCAAAAGACAATGTGCATCCATTTATTTATATTTTATGTTGGAATAATAAGCATGCGTACACGTAATCAATACCGACAGGGACTGTATACACATACAGTCATGCTACTATTGTCCTTTGTTGTATGGATGGGCAGGCGGGCATGTTTGAATTGCTCGTCTGCTGCTTGTATGGATGTGCAGGCGGGCATCTTTGTATGACCAGTCCGTCTGTCCTGTTTGCATGGATGTGAGGCAGGATCAGCTTGTATGTTTCGTCACGTGGTAGCTGAAACTGTAACTGTTAATAATTTAAAACGGGATACAAATCGGGTCTTTGCTTCTGAGTGATCAGCTTGTATGTTTCATCACTCGGCAGCTAAGAAGAATTAATTTATATTTTATATTGCATTTCTTGTTGGGAGGGGTATGCATGGTTTGCACAAGACAACTTCAGTAATATCCTTTAAAATACTTATTAACTTTCCATTATTTTTGCATCTTAAACGGGTATTGGAACATGTGAATGTGTGTAATGTAAGTACTATGTGTTGCTTTAGATAGTGCAGTAGTTCTAGAAACATTTCAGAGATTACCAAATATGATACTTCTGGGAATGATGTAGGTGATGACAATATGTATTTAATGTAATATATTAACTGAAATTAGTTGAGTTAATATTGAACTGTGTACATGTAAAGACTATATATATATAATTATATATGTGTATAACTGTGAGTAGAACCTGCTATGACAAGGTCACACACAACTGTAATCCTTATATGTTAGAGTAGATTACCTACAAGTCCTGTAATCCCGTAGTACATTGTGGTTTTCTCTGGAGTGTCTGCTTGATAGATTCATGTTTCACTGTTTGGTCGTGTAAAATGTTTTTACTTTCCCCTTTTCTGGTTTTAGTTGCCAACTCTTCAAGGCTGCATTGCTTTTGATTTATATATGTATATCCTTTTTAACACTATCTTGTGTTGTATCCTCCTGACAGTCCATGCATGCAGCATATGTATGTATTGTATAACCGCTTTTAGTTTTGTAAGTAGTTGTGTTACTGCCATTTTATAGTTCTTGTTGAACCGTTTATTGTTGAAAGCTTATTTCAAACCTTATGTTAATGTTGCTTCATTTTAGGCCTTCTGTTTTTCAGGTGCTATACTGAGCTTGTTTTAAATTTATGCATATAATGTAAAGTTCAATATTAGGGCTTTGTGGTAGTAACAATATTTGGCAACAGACAATACAATTACTGCCGTCATACTTTATATATTTAATTTTGGTGATCAATAATCTCACATGGGCAATTTCACTGGGGTTAAATACTTTTAGATATGAGTTGTTTAACGGTTACAAATTTAAGGATTATAATACTACTAAGGATAGCTAAATGAGGGCGTTAATAGTTCATTATGGTTTTGTTTATAATAATAATAATATACATGAAGTAAAGAGCCTCTTCAAACAAAGAGGGAGTAGAGTGTTGTACTGGTCAATTAATGTCAACCACCTCAGCTGGGCCTCTGACAGTACAACTGACCTCTCCCGGTATTCTCGGGTCAATGCTACGAACCAATCAACATCAAGTGTGACGTAGGACCAACAGAGGTTCTCTTCGTTTCCAACCACCAACCTATCCAGACGTCTCAGACCTATACGGACAGGAACGGTACGAGTACGAGAACATTACCGATCAGGTAAGTAGACCGTTTAATTACTGGTAATCATATATACCCTTATGGCATGTATAACACATGTTTGCATTACCCGTTTCCTTTGTATTGTCATTTGCTGTATGGATGGCCAGGCAAACATGTTTGCATTGCACGTCTGCTGCTTGAATGGTTCTGCAGGCGGGCATCTTTGCAGTGTCCGGGCCGTCTGTTCTGTTTGTATGGATGGGCAGGCTGGCATTTTTGCATTGTCCGTTTGCTTTGTATTGTCAGATGGTTTATGGATGGACCGGAATTTCGAAGGCATGTTTGAATTTGCCCGTCTGCTGCTTGTATGGACGTGCAGGCGGGAATCTTTGCATTGCCCGGCTCGTCTGTTCTGTTTACATGGATGTACAGGCAGGCATGTTTGCATTTCCCGTTTGCCTTTTATTGTTATTTGTCGTATGGATGGGCAGACGGGCCTGTTTGTATGGCCCGTCTGCTGCTTGTATGGATGTGCAGGCGGGTATATTTGCATTTCCCGGCCCGTCCGCTGATTGTATGGATGTGCAGGCGGGCATATTTGCATTGCACAGCCCATCTGTTCTGTTTGCATGGATGTGCAGGCAGGCATGTTTGCATTGCCCGTTTCCTTTGTATTGTCATTTGTTGTATGGATGGGCAGGCGGACATGTTTGCACTGCCCGTCTGCTGCTTGTATGGATATGCAGGCGGGCATCTTTTTATTGCCCGTTTGCTTTGTGTCGTCATTTGTTATACGGATGAGAAGGCTGGCATTTTTGCATTTGTAATTGTCATTTGTTGTATGGATAGGCCGGCGGGCATGTTTGCATTGCCCGTCTGCTGCTTGTATGGATGTGTAAGCGGGTATATTTGCATTTCCCGGCCCGTCCGCTGATTGTATGGATGTGCAGGCGGGCATATTTGCATTGCACAGCCCGACTGTTCTGTTTGCATTGCCCGTTTGCTTTGTGTCGTCATTAGATATACAGATGAGAAGGCTGGCATTTGTGCATTGCCCGTTTGATTTGTAATTGTCATTTGTTGTATGGATAGGCCGGCGGGCATGTTTGCATTGCCCGTCTGCTGCTTGTATGGATGTGCAGAGGGCATCTTTGCATTGCCCGGCCCGTCTGTTCTGGTTGCATGGATGTGCAGGCGGGCATGTTTGTATTGCCCGTTTGATTTGTGTCGACATTTGTGGTACGGATGAGAAGGCTGGCATTTTTGCATTGCCCGTTTGATTTGTAATTGTCATTTGTTGTATGAATAGGCCGACGGGCATGTTTGCATTGCCCGTCTGCTGCTGGTATGGATGTGCAGAGGGCATGTTTGCATTGTCCTGCCCGTCTGTTCTGGTTGTATGGAAGTGCAGGCGGCCTTGTTTGCATTGTCCGTTTGCTTTGTATTGCAATGTGGCATGTTTTATTGCCCGTTTGCTTTGTATTGTCATTTGTTGCATGGATGGCCAGGCGGGCATGTTTGCATTGCCCGTTTGCTTTGTATTGTCATTTGTTGTATGGATGAGCAGGCGGACATGTTTGCATTGACCGTTTGCTTTTACTTTACTCGTTTTTTCAAACATTCGAGGATGTTATGACTTGGCGCAACATTCCAGGCCTACCCTCCATTTACATCAAGATAAACATATCAAAATGGGCCTAGAACCTTCTCACCTGCAGTATTGCAGAGTACCTGAAATTCTTTTTAAACTCTATTTTTATGCTACTGAAATTTACGGGGAACATGTAGTTGCCATCATGTCCGTCCGTCCCGCTTTCTTGTCCACCCAACTCCTCCTACGTTGTTCATCCGATTTTCATGAAACTTTACAGGAAGTATAAGTATGGTGTCTAGTAGCGCATATTATCAGGAATTTCTGGTTGAATGATTTGGCGGAGTTACGAGGCTTTGAAGTTGTTCAAATCGAAAGCTTATTTTCACGAAACTTCATAGGAAATATCAAGATGTTGTCTAGTAGCGCATATTGTCAGGACTTTCCAGTTGAATGGTTGCAAACCTTTTTCTTTTGGATCGTTAACAAATCGCTTATGGAAACGCTTAAGAAATACGATCCTAAATTTGCGACCAGGCAATATGCAGTCCAAATATGATCCATTAAATAGGTCGCATTTGAGTCACGTTAACAAACAGCAGAAGCGATTCCGAAGCGGTTCATCATAAACAATAAAACATGTTGTTTTATCTCGCATGTATTGTGTTAAGTACGGGACTACAAACAATTCTAACTGTGCCTAAAGTTTGCATAGGCAGGCGGGTTGCAGATCCCTTGCTCCGTGTGCGGCGGCAGTCTCCCCCATTTCAGATATGTTCAGCTGATGATTCGCCGACCACATCTTCCGTATATAAATAGTGCACATATACCTCACCAAACATACATATCGACGCTTATCTAGTTCCTGGCGTTGTTCCACGGCGTGCGGGCCGAGGAGAGGACGCCGATTTTGACCCATAGCACTAACTGGGTGACAGGTCTCCTTCTCCCCAACGTGCACTGATAAGTGTCCACAGAGAATACTATAACAGTGTACTCATGGAAGTCATCTTATATAGGAGTCTGCTAGATGTCCGTATACTTTGAGGAGGTGGTCGTTGAGAATTATTTTAAAATATAATCATAAATACTCAGAACTTATAATTAATGACATTAAAGTATTAACACTAATTGATAACTCTGAAAATTACGAAACGGTTTCGTATTTTACTTTATTTAGCACATATCTACTAGTATTTGATATAATAGTGATAGAACGCATTTATTTAATAACAGATTCATATGTATCCTTACTCTCTCCTCTCTCATGTTTTATTAGCAATTATGTGGAGGTCAATATACCGTTTATGTTAGATTAGTTTTTGATGGCCATATGTTGAATTGTTTTAACGTCATTTTAAGCACATATTAGGCTATATATGACGGTCGAAAGGCAGACCAGGTCAGATACTACTATTGATTTTGGGCTTCTGATTGGTTGAAACAATATAGTGTTTATTAGGGCATATAAATAGTAAATGCGGCGCTTTGGCTCCACGACTGCGCTATTCTAAAAACAGAACGTGTTAGGTCACGTATGCGCGGCCTCATTTGCATATGAATGAATGTATTGTGATAGATGGGATTAGTGAAGGATGTTCGAACAAAGGATATTGTATCAGTCTCCTTAATCATTTAGTGTACCCACGCGATAGGATGAGTGTCATAGGTTAATCCCTCTTTTCAATCGACACTATTGAGAGACAGGATTCTGAGTTCCTTTTGTATAAAAACCGCAGAGGGGATTAGCACCAGACTGTTCGAACAAAATATATCGACATTTAGACTTAATCTGTGGACATTATAGAGACAGGATGTATGAGTTCCTTTTGTATAAAAACCGCAGATGGGATTACTGCTAGGATGTTCGAACAAAAGGTATTGACACGGTGAATTGGCATCCGACCGCAATAGAAAACGTGAACAAAGGATCGGAAACACTCTAGTATACCAATACTTTGAACACAAGATTTGACATGTTAAGACTTGTACTTCTATAAATAGACTTGACATGTGACATTTATAAGTAGCACAAACGGACCAGACCGCAATGGAGAACGTAAACAAAGGACCGGAAACCCTCTGTTATACCAACACATTGAACACAATATTTGACATGTTAGGGCTCGTACTTCTATAAATAGGGATGACATGTGACAAACGGACGATTGAGATGGATGGATAAGTAACACTTAACTTCTCTGTATATATTCGTAATAGTTTTACACATCAATTTTATACGTTATATGTTAAATTGACCATTATTATTACGGCTGTTATACATGGAAACAGTAATTTTACCAAATAAGAACGAAGCTGAACACATTTAGACTGTGAATCAAGAATCCCACGATAGATTATCGAATGTGTCCCTGATAACTGGCTGTAGCCCCATGATTGAAGATAGCCCCATGATTGAAGACATTCAACATGTATCCAAGTCGGCAGTCAGAATCATTATTTTTAATCCTTTTACAGTGTTCCTATTGTTGAATTCAGAAACACTAAAACAATTCTAAAACATTTCCAACACTCACTGCCATTTCTAAAATTCAAGAAATCTAAACATATCTATAAACAATTTATATGAAATGTGCCCTCGCATTTAAACTCTTCATTACAAGTATTATACATGTACTAACATGTATTGTCCAGAGATTGTGATTTGAGCTAGGATTAAAAGGTCACTGAAACAATTTCTATGGAAAGTTGAGCATGTATTTACTTTAAATATTAAATCGCCCTGGTAACGGATTAACGTTTGACCATTCGGGGATTAAATTGTAAATGTTTACAGCTAGTTATTCATGTTTATACATTATAAAAATTACATCCGTATATTTTCAACATTTTTCTACCTATCTACGTATAATTATATAACAAAATATTCGGAATTTCACGCGCTATCTGATGATAT
>JAWPHD010016388.1:0-50059 GCA_037043455.1 Cyrtodaria siliqua
ATATTGCTTGTAGTTCTTTATATATATATATATATATATATATATAGAGGATATTTGTTGTTTTGGAGTGAATAACATATTTTATTTCATCAGTTTTCTAACTTCGAGATGAAATAAAATATGTTATTCACGACAAAACAACAAATTTTCTTTTCATTTTATGATTTTACAAACAATTATTTAAGCAATTTCAGTAGCTAAACCGTTTTACACATCTGGCTACGCGCCCTGTTCACGATGACGTAACGAAACGTTACAAGACGTCACTTTTTTGAAACCGTTAACGTCAAAGAAAGAAAGTAATTAAATAAACAGTGGATTTAACAGTATAACAGTTGGAATATTTTTTGAGTCGTGTTACTGTGCATTTGTGTTAGTTGTACATTAAAAAGGTAGTCCCGGCAGCTACTGTGGAAATAAAACTCTTTATTTCACAGTGTGGAATAACACTTTTATTTCACTGATTAAATACAGTATTTCATTGCTTATCATAAAATAAATAGATATATATATATATCTATATATATTTTTTGTAAACAACATTTCCGTAAACAACATTTCCCTCCCTCTTACTTTTTCAATAATGTTATGTTTTGGATAAATTTATTGAATAAAGCTTATCTAAAATGTACCTTTCTCACCTAAAAATTGTTTTTAAAGGCATATTTGCACACTCAAGTATTCAGTTTCTGTTCCCGCTATCTCGAAAATTAGCACTATTTTCCCACCTTTATCTAAAAATCGCGCTTATTTCCCCCTATTGAAGTGCCTGGGCCTCTTCCCCTATTTCCGAAAAAAGCCCTGATCAGGGCTTTATTTTCTTCATAAACAGGGGACGATATTCGGACCCTTCTCCTAGCAAAACAGACTACTTTTCCCCCCTCTATGACTTTGAAAATTCCCCTAAAAAAAAAAAATATATATATATATATATATTTCTTTGCTTAACATTATTTCCCCCCTCTAACTTTCACAACATTATTATGTTTGAGGTTCTTTTATTGAAGACAGTTTACCTAAAATGTATAACTTTTGTCTCTTCCCCTATTTCCGAAAAAAGCCCTGGTTTTGGCATACGACGCACCCAATAACGGCTACACCTTTCAAAATAGCAAAAAACAGCAACAACAAACGCGCACGCGCGCTCTCGCACACACACACACACACACACTGCCTTTAGTCCCATTAACTACTGGTTTGACCCTGATGGCTAACCATATAGTAGGAGGCTGGATTGCGCATCAACAGCGTGCATGTTATATCTCCAGAAATTTGACCACGTGTAAGTTGTAACCTTTTATTGAAAGAGTACCTAATTAACGATATTTCTTCCAGAAAGATGAAATTTCCTCACTCATGGACCCTTCCTTTGGCCGTGCTCATGTTCATTGGTAGAGCACCACACTCTGAAGCAGGTAATGTTTTAAATATGATGCCTTAAGGTTAACTAGTGACTGTATATTATGATTAGCATAGAGAGTGCCAGTGATTTATTTACGTCCGATTTTCAAAAAATGGCTCATTAAAATCCCAACATTTTAGATAATTTTCATTGACCGAAAGGTCAGTGGCAGAAAAGGCCGCTGTGGGTTAAACCAGGTTATTTCAGTAGAGTTATGCCCATTCATAAAATGTTAACCTGCTACCTGATCTTGCTCATAACTTTAAAAAAGCACATGACAGGAGAATGACAGGTGTCCAGTGGAACACATTCTAGTTTGTATGACGTTTAACGTCATTTTACAGCACATTTTAGGCTATGTACAATGGTTGAATGTAGTTATGAGGGACCATCCACTCATTTCTTGGTAGAACCAGTACTTCTGTCATCCGTAACTT
This sequence comes from Cyrtodaria siliqua, assembly GCA_037043455.1. Taxonomy (NCBI): domain Eukaryota; kingdom Metazoa; phylum Mollusca; class Bivalvia; order Adapedonta; family Hiatellidae; genus Cyrtodaria; species Cyrtodaria siliqua. The sequence continues at coordinate 1,840 of JAWPHD010016388.1, forward strand.
AAAAACCATACACGGGTGCATAGGAGTTTATTCAATCTCACTGTAGCTAGACACTGGTTTGCTGACTTTAGTATACAAAGATGTCGAGAGTAATTGCTACCAAAATGAAAAAAAGTAAGTTAAGATCCTCAATTTAGTATCTCAATTTTATAGATTGTTTATGGAATTCTTGACAACTAAATGCATCTAACATCATGTGCAGAATTTCACGTCGCTGTGCCATACCCATTGTTTCTTTCTTGCAAATGTTCACTAAATTTCGCCTGAATATTCCTTATATGCATCTAACATTATTTGGAGATTTCGACGAAATACAGGTCACGCCCGGTATCTCTGCGACATGCGTATCGCATATTTTTTTCCAGCAGGATATTCCTCAAACTTCATCACAATGTTTCTTGTATGCATCTTACAACTTGTGCAAAATGTTGGGTCGCTGAGACCTACTTCCGACGAAATATAGGTCATACCCTGCACCATGCATCCCTTACTGTAAATGACGTTTTTTTTAAATTAACTGTTTAGTATGTAAGGAACGAAATTCAATATCTCTTGGGATTGGCATTGAATTGAATTGGATTTTATAGTCGCCCCAACAGCTAAGGTCATGTCACATGACGACTTTCCAGCTTCCACTGGTAGAGAAAGACCCCAGGTGAACCTGGGTAGAACCACCGACGTTCCGTAAGCCAGCTGGATAGCTTCCTCACATAAAGATTCCTAGGCCCCTAAGGGATCGAACCTACAGCGGTGAGGGGCAAGTGATTTCAAGTAAGATACTCTAAACACTCGGCCCCGGGATTGACATTGATGATGGTCAAATAAAAAATCTGGGCTTCTTCATAATAGGGCTCGACATGCAGGCCGTGCGTTCTATTTCATCCAATCTGAACACATATTTTACAGAATGTGTATAATAATAACATCTTGGACAAGTTCAATATTTGGTAATTACCCTGTGAACTTGGGTTTGGGTTCAAATCCCACTGGAGACAAATTTTGTTTATGCTCATTATTAGCATTTTCTATGCTAAGAACACTTGGTTCATGGCTTCAAATCGCAGAGGCAGACTAAAAACACGAAAACTTGTTTTATTTTTCGTTGTTCATCTTTACCAGACATGTTCAGAGTGTTCAGAGTGTCTATTTCAATATAAAAGTATAATCGTTAACGATGTTAAAATTGAAATCATCTCTCTTATCATAGATTTTAGTGTGAATACAATCATTTGAAATCGAGAGATGAAGTTCGAGAAATGCTGCTACTGTATCCGAACTGTTGGCTTTATTCAACGTGAGCTCTGGTGGATACATGTTAGTAACCATATGAGCAAAGAACGGATTATCAATATTGAGTATGTCATCAAGATACCGAGAAGCTTATCCGCTCAAATCCTCCTACTTTTTTGTTTTGCCTGCGTAGTATGGCAGCCACTTCGGAATCACGTTGTCCGTCGTCTGTCGTCCGTCACACTTTAACCGGCAACACGTTTCTGAAATAATGTTATATGTTGTCTTAAATATAACATTAGTTTAAAGTAATAATTGCAATTGTCACATGTTTAACATAAGCATATCATTCAGACCACATTCTTATGCTAGACTCTGTATGTTGAGATATTTTAAGAATAATATTTAGAATACTTAAATATTTTTGTAAATATTAGAAATTGCTTCAAGTCATAATAACCTAGTTAATTCCTTGAATTTTGAATTCAACAATTCATTATAACATGTCATTTCGGCCAACCTCTTTAAAACGCAACTTAAATATTTATTTAAGAACTAACCACACCATTTTCTCTTTGGTTATTAGTATTCAGTAATTATAAACAAAACATTCATAATTATAATTGCATTTTTAGCAATCATAATGCAGAAATACTTTTCAATGTTTTCAAATAATCAGCAATTCTTTGTACGAGTAAATTGTCTCACGTTGTTTGTATTACTAAATACGTTCGATACTTTTCTCTCTTGTTTGTGTTTGTTGCTTCCAAGGGATCACCCTTTCAGTATTTATTGACATACACTCTAGCGTTTGTTTAGTGATGTGTGGCGGCCGTAAAAAGTCGCCCCGACTACAAATCAGTAGTGTTATTATTTACTGGTCTTTACTGGTCCTTTGGGATCATCAAGCCCATTCTGTGTTGCTTTAAAATAAAAGTAGAATATCGCTTAAGCCGGTGCTAGGAGGCCTGAGAGGTGTTGCATCTTATGATTACCTGTCATGAACAGAATCAATAAAACCGAGTCTGCTACTTTTCTCTGTTGTTTGAGATTGTTGCTTCCAGTGGAACACTTTTTCAGTATTTATTACTAGTATCGAACATATTATTATATGTGTATCGCATATCTCTCATGTAGTTAAAGCAAGTTTCACTAATTTAGATCAGTACTTTATAACACTTTATAACTCATTTTACTATATAATAATAGTAACAATCTTACTATTTGTGAATTCAATTTATGCTTGTATTTGGGTTAATTCAGCGAATGGTTTTCCTATAAGGGACTTAACTTTGTTAACTTTACAAAGCATACAACTTAGTTTAATCATATTTTATTACTTATGTTACAGAGAATGAACATCATATGATAATACATATTTATATATAAAATACGCAAATGGATTGAACTACAAGTTATAACAACATTAGTTACAGTTCTCTCCATACCTTCAATATTGATATATTATGTATACCGGAATGAAATGTAATAACATTTGTAATATGGGTGAATTTAAAAATAAATAAATAGAAACTTGAGAAAGAAATAACACAAAAAGGTGGGGAAAAAATGGAGGGGGAAAACCCCCGCTTGATAATCCTGCCCTGCCGCCCATCTCTATTGAAACCCTACAATCAGCCAACATATTGTTCGAATTAAAGCACCGACAGCTACGTGTAACAAACTTTTCTAATAAATTACTCGATTTGAAAACGTTGAGTGTTTTTGATATATTTTTGAAATTCTTAAAAAATAAATTGATTTTGATCGATAGAGACATTGCCGTACAGCAATTTTCGTGTACTTAAGGGGTGAAATTCACGAGTATTGGTAAAAAGCATACAACTGGTATTGGAGATGTGACTAATATAATGAAAAAGATGCAGACCTCTATGGAGAGGACTATATGTTTGAGACATTGATACAATCATTTATACATTTCATTCAGTTTTTCTTTTCTTCACGTATCACTGAGATGGATCTGTAACCCATTATTTGGTCGACTGTTACAGCCAAGTCTGCGATACCAACAGTCTTATGTTTTCTCTTATAAAATGTGTGTTTAACAGCCACGTGCGACATGGAACCAGACTTCTGTAATGATCACGGAAAATGCGTGCTTGAGGGTTCATCAGCCAAATGCCAGTGCGACGTGTACTATTATGGTGAACAGTGTGAGAGTAAAGTAACAGGTATTTTGAACACGTTTTATCTTGGTTACATTTACAATTATGACTTACCGCTACAATACAGTTTCATTCAAATTAATTCAAATTAACCAGTGGAATATATTGTGTAGCTTTTAGTTTGAACCAAACAATAGCTTATTAAAAGCGACGACTCGCTTATTAACACTTCGGCCAGTATAGTTAATAGAAAACAAAAAACACAGACACCTTCTTAGTTTTATGAAAGAAACATGAAAACAAATACGTTGTAGGTTACTACAACAACAACACCACCACCAACAACCACCACCACCAACCTTCATTTGGCTCAGGTTACAACATGCAAAGTATGGCAACAACATGTGTATAAATCACAGAAAATACATGTGACATGAGTAAAAGGAGATGGCAGTTTACACAATTTTAAACAACGGGATGGTGGGCATGGTGGGGATGGTACTAGTATGTGTAGGTAACCGTAAGCAAATAAAGACTGAAATATATCCGAAACATAGCAATATCGAGAAAGTAAGAGGACACTTTTTGTCTAGCCCGTTTACGGATCTCGACTTAGCGATCACAAAGTCGTCCGGGTGGATCCAATATAACGTGCACAATTCGGGTTGCTGTGACCTACTTTCGACGAAATTTTTATCAAACTCCACCGGAATGTTTCTTACATACATGTAACATCACATGCAAAATTTCGGGTCGCTGTAACTTACTTTTAACGAAATATAGGTCGCGTCCCTGTCTCCGTTACGACATGCGTATCTTGCTTTTTGCTTGAGGATTTTCAGCAAACTTCACTAGAAGGTTCCTTATATACATCTGACAACATTTGCAAAATTTCGGGTCACTGCTGCCTACTGTCGACGAAATATAGGTCGCATCAAGTCTTCGGTACGACATGCGTATATTTCTTCTTTCTTGCAGGATTTTCACCAAACTTCACTAGAAGGTTCCTTATATTCATCTAACATCACTCGCACAATTTCGGATCGCTGTGACTACTTTCGAGGTCACGTGTAGTCTCCGCTTCGACGTGCGTATCTTGTTTCTTTCTCGTAGGATTTTCGCCAGAATATACCTTATATGTATCTAATACTAGTATCATATGCAACATTTCTAGTCGCTGTGACCTACTTTCGTTTAAATAATTTTAAGTTAACATCCGGTCTCCGCTACGAAATGCGTATCTTGCTTCTTTCTTTTTAGGATTTTCACCAAATCTGAGTAGACTCTTCCTTACAGTTTATAACATCGTGTACAAAATTTCGGGTCGCTGTGACCTACTTTCGATGAAATACAGGCAACATCCGGTCTCCACTACGACATGCTTCCCACACTGTTACTGGCATTAATTCAATATGTCTTGCGATTGGTGTTGGTCAAATCAAAAGTATAGATGATTAAAATAGGGCTCGACCTATAGGCCGTGGCTTTCTAGCTTATTTATTTCGGATTAGGGGAAAAAAGCTCTAGTTACACACATTTGTTTTTAATTTTAATGAGAAGGTTTGACACGTGTAAGGATCAGATCCGTTCCTCAAAGGAAGGTCAAGGTGACATCAAATGAGTCAGAATAGAGATTCAGCAATAACTCCCAAACTACTGTAGGGATGTGATAAAACACATAAATGTTCAGAATCATGATAAGAATGTGTTTTGCCATGAGAGTCGGGTTTTTTGTTCCTCATGTGTCAAAGGCCATATTTGTCATATTGTGTCTCAGTCATAACTCTGAAACTAGTGAAGGGGTTTTGTTAAATCCGCATGATAAGGCGTGTAACACATAATATTCTAGTCTGTGCCTCGAATGTAAAGGTCATACGTGGAGTTCAAGGGCCAAATGAGTCAACATCGTATCTCGGCCACAACTGTAAAAGAACTGAAGCGAATCTGATGAAATCGCCTAATATACTAGTAATGTTTGCCAGTAAAATGTACACAGGCCATCTTCGGCCTCTTGGTTCAAATTCATGTGCAAGATAATCAACAATAGTGTGTGCACCACTTTCATCAATTGGAACATTGCACAACTTTTTGGATATTGGTTCCAGTTTTGATATATCGCACACATATACTGAGCCTCTTTTCCACTGTGATAAAAGTACTTGAATCAAGCGCAATAGAAATTACTGGGTAGTGGGGAGGAATTTATGTCAGCAATTAAGTCATTTGTTAAAACATGGGCTATGGAATTCTGCATCTCTGTAATGGTGTCCCAGCTTAGAATTTTGTATTTAACACAAAAGTCATTCTTAATCATCATCATCATCATCATCATCTTCATCATCATCATCATCATCATTATCATTATCAGAAAACAGTGCAGTTTAGGCCATTTCCGTCTCTAATAACGAACATGCAGTTTTATGCTCAGTGCTTATAATGTGTATGGTTCTACTTGCAATTTGAATACTTGGTGTTCCTTCATTCGACCAGTCACTTGCAAGATTTAATTTCAGGTTCACTGATGTGCAAACATCTCAAGTTAATAGTAGATCATCATCGTCATTGCCGATAAGCCACGGGTATTAAAGATGACTGGCCACCCTTTTTGTAGTATTATCAATTAATACATGTAACTCTTAAACGTCATATGAACATTTCTTGATAGTCCCGGAGAGAAACATATTTTTCAAACCGCTACAGTAACTAAGTTGTATGATTGTACAAATAAGTAATATTTGCATGACGTAGATACTACTTTTACCACTGCGTGACTGCACGGGGAAATGGGGGTAAATCTGAATTGTATAGCTGAACAACTATTGCCAGATAATAGATAAATACATTTACCTGTGGATTAATTTACCTGTTGAAAGTTTCCTACGTTATCACACAAATCTTATTCTCGCTTATTCTCGCTTTTTCACAGATATTGCGCCCCATGTGGTTCCCGGGGCCCCAGTTTGGTCACGGGGCAAATAATAGGGTCACTGCAGATCCCTTTTATCAATTTTTGTTCATGTTCATTAAAGGTCTTCATCACGATCCCTGCATTGTTTCAAGTGCCATCTCGCTCACATCAAAAGAGCAGTGGCAGAAAAACAATAAACGTGGCTCCAGCGTAAATGGAGTTTCTACGATAGAATTTGCAGCACCTCTGCAGTTCAGGGTGAGAAGGTTCTAGGCCCATTTTCAATATTTTATCTCGATGTACATGGAGGTTTATGCCTGTTAGTCGCCATATAACCTTTCATGTGTTGGTGCGCCTTAAAACCCAATTTAATTCAATTCAATTCACAGATATTGCAATGTGTAAATATATAGTGTTGTGTATTGATTCGATTTAAGTCAGCATAAACAGGTTCTTGAAGCAAAACATGGCCGGAGAACTTTAAAATGCTCTTCCATTCTTGGAAAGGTTTAGGACTGACACGATTGCCGTCATATTTTCTTTGTCTTTTCCGTATTGGGTGAAATCGATGATAAAATATCATCTAAAACATCAGCAACAGTTGCATGCGCCGCATTCATGCATTCCTCGATCAAATAGTATTATATACGGTATAATACCTGATACAATTGTTGTGGAATCTGATGTCAGATGTAATATTTTCTTTGTCTTTTCCGTATTGGACGAAATCGATGATAAAATATCATCTAAAACATCAGCAACAGTTGCATGCGCCGCATTCATGCATTCCTCGATCAAATATTATTATATACGGTATAATACCTGATACAATTGTTGTGGAATCTGATGTCAGATTTATAATGTAAAATATGTTTTGCTATGTAATGTTCGCTTTTTTCTTTTGCGGGCGCCAATGCCATATTGTCAGTGGCTCTGAACGCTTTAAAATACTTAACCCGTAATGAAATATTATCAGTTCTATATATCAGTGCGCCTACACTAAAATAAAACACAGCTATAGCCCTGAAAATAATTTTAGGACCTGGTTGTGTGATCACTTAACAATTGTAAACATGGTAAAGGAATACAATTATACCTTAAAACTACAAAAAACAAAAACAGTATAAAATCATTCAAAAACAGCACTTGAAAAAATCAAAAGAAGGTAATTCAATTATTTTGAGGAGAATATAAAGTCTGTGAATAAAAGATTTTTTTCAAAATTATACTGAATATTATTTTCTTATCTTATTTACTGTAGACAAAAAAAACGGGTGGGGTGTACAAAGTAAATACTCCAATCAGTTTCTAAATTACTTGGAGACTTATTAATTAAAATCTAGACCAAATGAGCCTGGACGCTGAAAAACCCTGAAAATTATGCCTATTATAGGAGTAGGAAAGAAAATAAATGTTTGAAACCCGACTGAAAGCTGGATCCACCAATTACAATTTCGGTACATACATCTTAATTTCTGATACTGTTGACCCTTATTGTCTTCAAATGGCAGAATAAAGCAGCGTGTGAGCCAATTCCTCACATATATGTCATCCTTACCTTTGTCTTGTGAACAAAAAAATAAAACTTTCCCGGGTAAACAAAATGGTGTTAGCCAAGTCGATCAGGGAACCAGACTAAAAATGCCCATTCAACGATAACTGAGATGTTCCGTTTGCACCGTTCTGTAATTATAAATGTAAACCCCAAATATTAAACCAGAAAACAAGGTGAAAAATAGATGCAGTTATAAATAGTTTGTTTAAGGCGATTTACAGAACTTTGATATTAAATGCCAATTATTTAGGGGACTTTTCTGAAAAAAGGGGAAAGTTATGGTCATTTTGCAGTAAAAACTGATGCATTTTACTTGGAAGATTTTTGCCTTATATAAACGCCACCCCACCCCCATTTGAGAAAGGCTGCGTGGGTGCTTTTATTAGTGGGGAGTGTTTATACGAGGGTATGACATATTAATTTAAGACTTGCCAAACTGTATTAATTTTGTTCATTCAAAGTGACATTGTCATTGCTCTTCATTTAGTTTTTAATAAACCGCACATCATAGCTCACTTCTGGTTGTTCTAAACTGCCCGCACAGTATAGCTCGCTTCTGGCTGCTGTTTTATACTGCCCACAGTATAGCTCAATTCTGGTTGTTCTATACTGCCCGACCAGTATAACTCGCTTCTGGCTGTTTTATACTTCCCACAGTATAGCTCACTTCTGGTTGTTCTATACTGCCTGCACAGTATAGCTCGCTTCTGGCTGTTTATACTGCCCACAGTATAGCTCAATTCTGGTTGTTCTATACTGCCCGACCAGTATAACTCGCTTCTGGCTGTTTTATACTTCCCACTTAATAGCTCGCTTCTGGTTGTTTTATACTGCCCACAGTATAGCTCAATTCTGGCTGTTCTATACTGCCCGCACAGTATAGCTCAATTCTGTTTGTTCTATACTGCCCGCACAGTTTAGCTCTATTATGGTTGTTCTATACTGCAAACCTCTTTAGGTAATAATGACGTCGTGTGTACATGCTTTGTTTCTGTAATACCACTGCGAGTTGCACCTGTGGAATGTAAAAAACAGCAAATTAAAACGTTACAAGGACGACGTTTTTATTCTTATTATTTGGTAATGACTCTCGAAAACCATCACGTGTTGAGCATATTATTTTAACATTTTTAAAGTTATATAGCCGAATATTAAGGTTAACTGAAGTTATTTGAGATTTCTTAATTTTCTGCTGTCCAAGCATCAAGTAGTTTACATGGGAAACGCCCTTAGAAATGAAACGAATTGTGGTTTGAAATTTTTGGCTGAAACAAGCGCCCCGAACACTAAGGCTGATGCATCGTTGCACCTCTATAGCGTAATATAATTCAAACAAATTAATGCACCACCATTTTTATTTACAGTTCTGGGGGACGCATGTGTCAGTAATGCTGACTGTATTGTCATCAGAGCTGTGTGCACTAGTAGTACGTGTAGTCCTGGGATAGGAGGTTTCTGCACTGTTTCCGGAGACTGCTCAGCTACCGCTAATTCTGAATGTACATTCGACGTTTGTACTTGCTTAGAAGGATATGAAAAGACTGCAATCACCACATGTTCAGGTAAATAATTATATAAATATGAAAATAGGGCCTAAAAATGGTTGGTTTTCTGTTTCATTGGCCAATCGGTAGGTAGATATTTTTTATTAGCTCTCCATGCCCCTGGTTCCAAAGTATGTACATTGTGATTTTATTTGTCTTACATTTACTTTCAACCTTTACTTTCCATCACAAATTTAACGGCACATATTCTTGTTTACAATCATTCGAGGACTGTTCAAATAGTACGTGGACTTTCTCGATATCGCACTCATTTTCAAAGTTGACGTAAACCTTTAAGATTCATAAACATTGTAATCCAACTCATAAGAATTCAAATGATTTAAGCAGAAATACGATACCATGTCTTGTTACGTTGCAGTGAATGATTTAATAGGACGAGAAACCCATCTACGGAACAGTCCAAAATGTGATTTCATTATTTTATAACTGCATTTCGGGAATGGTTAAATGAAAGGAAATATGTCGGCAAAGTACACAAAACTAAAGTGACATTGTCACTGGTATTCCACAATTACAATTATAATTTTTATGAATATTGAACAAGGAGAACTAAATTTAAATAAGTAGACGCACTCTTCCGTGCTTTTACGTTGAAATTGACGACGTTAGAAAAAAGCACGGATCACTGAAATGTTAATACAATATTAAATGATTAAGATATTAGATGATATTAACGTTTAATAAACAAAAAAAGTTAATGCTAAAATGAAATATAAAAAACTTAACATTATAAAATATTACGTATTTTCTTCCAAGTCTATGTGTTAAATAAATATGTCCTTTGGAATAACTACGCTATTTGTTTTCTAAATACTTCGAAAATTTATGCTAAACTCGATCGAATTCGTATGTTCTCGTTCCGAAGTTGATATACTTATAAACATGATTATTCAAACATGCTGTAAAATATTATTGCTATAATAGCAATTAAGTTTACCATTTGTAAAATGTTCCATCATTTCATCACGGTATGTTGTTGTTGGTTTTCAAGGCGACGTCATAGCACGCAAATGACGAGTTCCGTGGAGACTACAGTGGGGTTGTAAAAACTCGTATTTCTTGAAATCTGTTTCAAAGAATTTTATAATATTTACTGGCATGAAAGTGAAAATATAGACCTTTATTGCCATCAACTTTAATTTAAAGTGTATGAACTATCAAATATGTCCACGTAATAGTTGAACGGCCCTCGGTATTTCATGTAATATACACAGTTTCCTTTTTAAATTAACATTTTATGGGAACTAAATAAAACTGATTAATGGAATAACTATTTCTGTTGTACTAATCAATACAAAAAAACATATCCGTATTTTAAACATTTGTTACACCCCAGACATAAGATTATCGTAATGGAAGAAACAACATTATTGACCAGTTAAAGCATAAAATTGATTTGGAAATGTATTTAAATATGCAAGACAATCAACTTAATATTATAGAAATCTTTTATGGAAAATATGTTGACAGTTCAATAATGTTTGATACAATAACATCTGTAACACGGTGAATCATTTGCAACATTAACTCGAAGGCTTAAAAATAAAAACGAAACACATTACAGTGTGTTTACTGCCTTTAATGTCCCTTAATAATTAAATATAATTTTTTTAAGATCAATAAAAATCATCTAGCACAATGCCATATGGAGTAATTTTGAAACATACATGTACATGTACATGAACATGTACAAATGTAGTAATTTTGAAACATACATGTACAAAAATGTTATACACCTGACATAAGAACCATAGACGATACTAATTATAATGTAATATTAACAACTCAAGAACATTAAATAAGACAGATTATTTGTTTTAAATATTCACAGCTAAAAGGATGGCTTTTTTTAAAACAGGAATTACAAATAATGGTTGAAAGGTTATTTTTTAAAAATTGAAAGCTCTCCAAATAGTTTAATTAGAAGTATTTGGCTATAATTACATCTATAAATGACTTACGTTTGTCTGCATGCTGGAAACATACAATAGCAATGACTGAACAGTTTAAATATATGTTTAGAGTAGTGAACGTTCCCGCATTCCTTTTTATCCTTCCCCTCTCTCTGGGGCGGCTCTAAATGATCTATACTGTGTTGATGAGCCGTTAAACAACATTCAATTCAATTAATATGTTTATTATTAAATTAATCACTGTTAGAACTTAACATCAACCTTTTTCATAGTGCAAACCTTCTAGTTTAGCTGTCCATGATTCTTTGTAAGTTTTTTTACCAATAATCCGTCAAGATACCTCTGACATGCCAATTGATATTCATGTATTTGTTTAGGCCTGCCAACTTTGATTATTTCAGTTGACTCATCAGCATTTTGGACAACTTTAGTTTCAGAAACATTGTTTTTTCCTCTTCGGTGTTGCACTGTATGTATCATCATGAGCATACTTGCCCAAATTTCAGAACTTATTGACATGCCATTTTGTGCATGTTGTGCTTGTTTTCGGCCACCGGTAGGCGTAAGTTAGTTCTGCGCTTTGATTGGTGAGAAGAGAATTGCAGCTTATCTGTTTGATAAACCCCGCGATGAAATTGAAGTATGCATAATGTTACCCTTGTTTTGCCTACTCAACGTTCACGTTTTGGTTAAGTCCATTTCTGAGACTCCAGAAAGTGTAGAGCTTTCAATCTTTACGAATATTTACATCTACGTGACAGTAGTATGTTTCTTATTAAAGTATACCAATGCTTTGTGACGTTTTTGATTAAGTCCAATACCCAGATACAGAAAGCCATATGATTTTCAAATTCCTTAGTTACACACATATATATATCTGCCCCGCGTGGTTCCTGGGTGCCCCCGAATAGGCCACTGCAGATCCCTTTTGAGTGGAAGTCAGAAGGGTAGAATCCCCCCAAATTCATGTTCATTTTATCATTTTTTGTTCATGTTCATTAAAGGTCTTCATCATGATCCCTGCATTGTTTCAGGTGCTATCTCGCTCGCATCAAAAGAGCAGTGGCAGAAAAACAATAAACGTGGCTCCAGCGTAAATGGAGTTTCTACGATAGAATTTGCAGCAACTCTTCAGTTCAGGGTGAGAAGGTTCTAGGCCCATTTTCCATATTTTATCTCGATGTACATGGAAGGTGAGCCTGGCATGTTCATGCCTGTTAGGCGCCATATAACCTTTTCATGTGTTGGTGCGCCTTAAAACCCAATTCAATTCAATTTTAATATATATATCTACATCACAAAATAAGTTCCCACAATCAGTATGCCAATGATATGACCTTGACATACGTTGTTCATTTTGTCCATTTCTCACACAAAATCTCCCAAACAGCAAACTTTAAAATAAATAAAATCATACACACCTCTACATGACAGCAACATGTTCAAACCATAAATAGGGAGTGTGAATGACCTTGAGTTCATGTTTAAGTTGATTTCTTACAAAATAATAGCCATACAGTTTTCATACATTTTACATGCCAGCAGCATGTCCCTACAAAAATAAGTTCAATTAGATGTTCAAATGACCTTGACATACTTTATTGTAGCTTTGTTCCCATGATGCTGTTCTGACAATGTCTTCAATTAAAGCATATCAGTGGTTATAACATGTATAATGAGACATTTGTGACAAATTGATGGAGAAATTGATGGAAAATATATGTTATGTCAGGAGTGTAACACTTTTACCATTTTTTAAATAGTGTGATATGTTTTACATTTAGAAAGTAAATACATCATAACTTTAATAATACATTTGAACCTTTTTTAATTTGTATTGTGTTTGTAATAAAGATATTCACTAAAACTTTCCAAATGAACATGAATTTTATTGAATTTTTGAAAATATTACGTATAATTAAAAAAATATCAACATATTAATAAAAACTGTCCCAGAAATTTATTTAAAACAACAAGCAATACTAACCTAGAACAATATTTGGAACGAATGATCATGAGAATGATCTCCTGACCTTTACAGGCCATCTGATTGATTTGAAGTCAAATTTTATACTGATGAACTTATAAAGCTGATGAACTTATAAAGAGAAAAAGAGTTATTTTACAAAGCTAACATGCTAGTCATTGTATCTATACACATTTATCGCAAGGGAATTGTGTTTGAAGCTGAAACAAAAAGAGTTGTCCAATCAATATAAATTGATATAATCAGTAGGTAACGCATGTAGAAACCTGAACGTATCCAATTATTTCAATATACTTTGTTAAATATCAAACAAAAATAGGTTATTACTAGGTGACACCATGCAGTTCTATTTAAAACAAACAAATTTGAAATTTAGCATTTAAAAATGCCATAGAAAAAGCGTTACACTCCTGACATCTATGGCTACATTTTAGGCATATCTTCCCTAATATTTAAACGATTACTAAATGTCTGTACTTGATATTTTCAAGAATATCAAACATGTGCTATAATTGTCAGTGTTACTAAAGAATAGGCATTAAAACACTAGTATGGATAACTGTAAAATATGTCAAGATAAGATGTGTCCATTTTCCATTTTAAATAAGGTTAAAGATCAAATGTGTCCTTTTTGGTTGCCCATAAGGTATTCTGTAGTATCTTAATGTAGAAATGTTAAAACTTAAAATCCACAGGTCACAATAATGAATACGTATTCCAAAATCTGCTAAAAGGAGTCATTTGAATGTATTATAAATATATATCCTTTGTAGAAGTGAGAATCTTATCAACTTTAAATTAATGCTGTTATTAACTATTATTATATAATTATGCATATTCTGCAAATTATTAATGACCCTATCACTGTATTAGATTGATACTACATGTATATAGAGTTTAATGGTATCTCCATCTGTTATCCTTGTTTCAGTCAGGACGGAGTGGACTCCTCTCTTCCCCCTTCCTTGTGGGTTCCTGCGGTCTACTGTCTACTGATCTCTTTGTTTCCGGCAGGACAGAGTGTACTCCTCTCTTCTCCCATCCTTGTGGGGTCCTCCGGTCTACTGTCTACTGTTCTCCTTGTTTCCGGCAGGACGGAGTGGACTCCTCTCTTCCTACTTCCTTTTGGGTTACTCCGGTCTACTGTCTACTGTTCTCCTTGTTTCCGGCAGGACGGAGTGGACTCCTCTCTTCCTACTTCCTTGTGGGTTCCTCCGGTCTACTGTCTACTGATCTTCTTGTTTCCGGCAGGACGCAGTGGACTCATCTCTCCCCCCTTCCTTGTGGGGTCCTCCGGTCTACTGTCTACTATTCTCCTTGTTTCCAGCAGGACAGAGCGGACTCCTCTCTTCCCCCTTCCTTGTGGGTTCCTCCGGTCTACTGTCTACTGTTCTCCTTGTTTCCGGCAGGACAGAGTGGACTCCTCTCTTCCTTCTTCCTTTTGTGTTACTCTGGTCCACTGTCTACTGATCTCCTTGTTTCCGGCAGGACGGAGTGTACACCTCTCTTCCTACTTCCTTGTGGGGTCCTCATGTCTACTGTCTACTGATCTCCTTGTTTCCGCAGGACGGAGTGGACTCCTCTCTTCCTTCTTCCTGTTGGGTTACTCCGGTCCACTGTCTACTGTTATCCTTGTTTCCGGCAGGACGAAGTGTACTCCTCTCTTCCTACTTCCTTCTGGGTTACTCCGGTCTACTGTCTACTGTCTTCTGTTTTTCTTTTCATCCTGTCTTCTAGTTGCATTAAAGTGTCCTTCATGTCGATTAAAATTTCAAGCGAATAAACTATAAGTAAAAAAGTAAACAAAATGAGTAATTCCATAATACGGAATTTCCTTTCATAATACATCAAGGCAGTCTGGGAATGGAAACAGGTAATTGTTTGTTAAGTGAAGAACTTGAATGTCACAGATTTTTTCTTCTTTTACTTTTCAGAAAATTCAAGCAGCTCTTTCACCGCTGGTACAAAGGAAGTTGCAGCTTTGTCAATTTTATGGCTACTTGTTAAACTTATTAAAACATAAAATGAGGTAAGTTTTCAACTATCTTTCTTGTGTCACCTGCGTAGCATGGAAGACTCTTGGGGATTACTTAGTCCGTTGGCATTATCTTCATGACACTTTCATTTCCTCTCAACTTATGGTAAAAAATTGCACAAACCATCTTTAACTTTATAACTTGATTATCCTTGGTGAGCGGATGATTCCTATTGATTTTGGGGTCAGTAGATCAAAGGTCAAGTTCACATATTAATTATGCATATAGAGTATGCATTGATATTAACGTCTCTTAAGTTTAATAAGTATTGTTTAATAACTACTGGGATGGAGAGTTACCCGATGTTCGATAAGTTATGCATTATTAAGGCGATAGAGACTTCGTTTTTTGTTTGATTTTTTCCAAACTTGGCATTAATATAAATGAAAGCGAGGACAAATAAACCAGATAAATCGGACAAGTAATAAATACTGATAAGGGAGATCCTTTGGAAGCAACAAACACAGCCAAGAGAATAAAGAAACAGACTCGGTTTTATTGAGTATGTTTATGAGAGGTAATGTAAGAAGCAACACTGCACGCCCTCTAGCACCGTCTTAAGCGGTATTCTACTTCAAAATCACCTAAATTGGGCTCGTTAATCCCAAAGGACCAATACAAATATCACTACTGATTCGTAAGACCATAGTTATGTCCCTTGACTTTCTTAAATTGCTATATTTTGTCCCGTTAAAACAACTAAAAGCCTTTATTGTTCATCTGATCTTTACCAAACTTGGCAATATTGTGATATCATTAAAAGCTTGATCTAGTTTGAAAACCTGTTTGATCTCTGGCAGGTTATTAACATTAGAGTTAGTTATTGATCTTGGTTTAGTTAAGTTGGATTAAGATGTCCGACCAAATTTTCTCCTCAAGAAACGCCGAACAGATTTCGACAGTTTTTCATTGTAAATTATCGCCAACTCCTAGACTATCAAGTTTGTTCAAAGAAAGTCCCCCAAAAATGGTCGTGCCCCGGAGGTCCAAAAGTTGTATACGGAGATTTTTCTGTTAAGTTCAATATTTCTTAAAACAGGAAAATGATATCTGGGCAATAACTTTAGTTACGAATGAGATATTGAAACAAAACTTGGTGTGTAGTCTGATATGTAAAGGAAGCCAATGAATTCATTTGAGGTCACTGGGATCAAGGTCAAAGTCACTGTTACTAAAAACAAACATGTATATTTTTGCTATTTGCGAACATCATCAGGTGAGCGATTCAGGGCCATTTCTGCCCTCTGTTTTAGCCGGGATTGTATAGCTGCATCCAGGCTTACAGTTTGGCGATTTCCGTCTGTCCGTCCGTCTATCCGTCCGTCCGTTTTCACGTTTTTGTTTTTCCTCAGTTCTCAAAAACGAATTGTCGGAAAGATTTAAATTAATATCCTTACACAGTGTTATATGACAAGAACAATAACTCTGTCGTGTACTTTACGTAAACTATTTCCTTTTTCACTGAGATTTTTTCAGTTAAAAGTTGTATGTAAATCCGTTTTCGCTAAATAACTTTACTAATGAATGAGATATTGGCCTGAAACTTGCTGTGTAGGTAGGGTAGCCGATATGAAAAGGAAGCATGGGATTGCATGTTAGGTTACTGGACTCAAGGTCAAGGTCACTGTTACTAAAATGCGAAAATCAGCTTTTGCTCAATAATTTTATTTAGGAATGAAATATTGGCCTAAAATTTGGGGTCTCTGGAGTCAAGGTCAAGGTCACTGAACACTAGAAATAGAAAAACGGTTTCCTCTTAAATAATTTTACTTAGGAATGAGATATTGGCCTGACACTTGGTGTGTAGGTAGCTTATATGAAAAGGGAGCTTGGGGTTGCATTTGGGTTCACTGGGGGTCAAGGTAATTGTTATTAAAACTAGAAAATTGGTTTACCATTAATAACTTCAGTTTTCCATAGGGAATTTTATCGAAACTTTACCAAAAGGTACGGCTCATGGTAAGGGAGCTTGGGATTGTTATTCGGGTCATTTGGTCCAAGCTCAAAATCACTGTTTCTACTCGTATAAAGAGAAAATTGGTTTCCAATCAATAACTCACGGAAGCTTTACAAAATGTTGTGGCTCATAGAAAGGAAGCTTGGGAATGCTGTTCAGGTCATTTGGTCTAAGGTCAACGTCACTGTTACTATAACAGAAAACTGGTTTCGATCAATAACCTTTGTTTCCCTTGAGGGATTTGAACGAATTTATACCAAAATGTGCGACTCATGGAAAAGGTGCTTGGGATTGCCATTCGATTCGGTTGGAAGGTCAAGGTTATTTTTATTATAAATAGAAAATAAGTTTCCGATGAATAACTTTAGTTTTCCTCGGGGGATTTTAACGAATACCCAGTAAGTGAAATTGTCATGCATGGCAATACTTCTTCTAGTTAGAATTATCCCCCTTTTCCACTTAGATGTTTGAATAACATTTTGAATGTAGTCATAATCCAAAAACATGTTTACAGAAAAGTTGGAAACTCCGCATACATTTTTATCATCTGTTTCACAAGCACCATAACTCTGGTATGCCTTTTACCAAAGAAATATAAAAAGATCGGACAGGGAAAGTAGCATTCAAGGAGGACAGTCAACCACAAAACACAGAAACAAACATGGAAACAGACAAACAAGAAGGCAAAAGTAATAATAAAAGTAAACGACATCACAAACACAAAAGGGTTGACAATAGGGCTACCGCCTTGGAACGGTCAGTAGCAAAGTAGGCCACTGGAAAATTATCCCCCTTTTCATGCTAGATTTGTGTTTAACCTGGCCTTGTATGAATGAATACATCTGAAAAAGGTCCACAACTCTGATTCATATATTTTGAATTATTTCCCTTTGAAAAATGTTTAACCTGGACCTTAACCTTGCCAATAACTTTCAAAGTATGAATTATACAAAAATTAAACTGTGTACACATCTTCAGATATATCAAATGAATACCGCTGAAAAGGCCCATACTTCTCTCTGATTCATAATGTTTGATTAATTCCCCATAAAATAATGTTTAACCTTAAACGTAACCTTGCCAATATTTTCAAAGCATAAGGTCTACAACTATGAAATTTTGAACACATCTTCTCCATGATCCAATTAATACATCTGAAATAGGCCCATAATTCTCAGATTCATATTTGTTTATTATTTCCACTTGATAAAGGTTTAACCTGAAATTGTTTAACCTTACCTTTTACAAGTAATTGTTGCAAGTAACTTTCAAAAAACAATGAAACGACGAGCTTTTATGCCCTACAAGGCGATATATGCTCTTGTTTTAGAGCTTCTGTGTGAACATTTTGCAGCAATCACTCGATGTTCTCTCTATGTAATCCATCATCGGCACATCGCTATAGCTTAAAGGGACTGGAGGTCATGGATGTCAATCCAAATACGGCTAAAACCATCATAATGTGTTTCAGTTGCATATTCAATGTACATATGCACTAAAATAGGTCTCATACATGAATTGATTTAATTATTGTTAATAAAAAAGTTTGTTGGGAAAATTCGACGACTCGGCTAGTTTTGGTGCGTTAAGCATTAATGTTAATTCATATGCGGCTTCAAGGCTATAATAAATCCTTGTTTTGCGGTCTGACTACCATTTTATTTAATAATATGTACAACTGCTAGCAATGTAATTCGCATATATAGAGTTTAATTAACATTGTTGAATAGATACGGGAAATAATTCCCGAGTGAGAAAGATTCTTGCTATATAGAAACGAGTGCTTTTTCGCACGAGTTTCTATATCGCAAGAATATTTCTCACGAGTGAATTATTTTCCGTATCACGACAAAAATATTAATTAAACTAGATAATATATATTCTGTGATGAATTTCTTTCCAGTCGTCTTTTGACACAAGTATGAATAATTCCTTCTTCTGTCACACCTTTGGTGACAGCGCGGAGTAATATCATGACGTCAATTTGTGACGTAATAACGTGACGTCTATCGTTTAGCTCATAACATTTGGCTACTGTGCTATATTGCACACTAGGCGAGATGGCACAGTAGAGGAAGGGATATGTTATAGATTTTCTCAAACTGGGAAATTTCTGTAATTCATCACAGAATATATAATATAATTCGCATATACAATACTATTGATGATTTAACAACCAACACACACGGAGTCGTCGTGTTTTCAAGTACAAACATTTTCATAATAGTTATAAGTCAACCGAACTTAAACGCCGCTGGACATGGGGGAAGCAAATATCTCTATGTCCACCGCCGTATGCATGCCATCTTCGGGATGGTTAAAATTATGTACTATTGATTTTGTGAATATTGAGTTCTGCTCAGCCCGGAGCTAGAGGGCGTGAGCGGTAGCTAGCATATTTCACTACCGTTCATGAACAGTCTCAGGCAAACCGAGACTGCAATATTTTGTATGTGTCGTGTTCGGCCGTTTCCAAAGGTCCACTCTCATACTCTTTTAATATGCGGCATATTTAATGCATGTGCACCATTCATATGAAACGGAAGCACATATATCATGTATATGATTGTATATTAGGATTTTCTCTTGTATTTGTATTGACACCAATTTCACTTCCAGATCACCAGTCCCTTTAATATACTCTTTTTGCATTTCAGAAACGAAAAAAGGAGTTGGAAACCAGCAGCAAAACAACAGACAGCTTCACTGACTCAAAATAAAATAAAATCGACAAACAACATATTTTCAAAGTATGAACACAATGAAATCGTAATTTACTGATCAGATTGTCTTCTGAATATTGTGTGTACATATCGTAAAGTACGATAGTAAATATCCATTGTCTTAAACTCTTCTAACATAAATTGTCAATGTTGCTTGTTTATTTTACGGTATAAATATGTTCATACTGTTATCATTCACTTGTTGTATGTTAAGCTTTAATGGCAAAGGCCAGTCAGGCTTATGCCATGGTGCGTCATTCATCAGTTGGCTAATTCTTGTTGACGAGATAACCTTAGTAAATGCTTTCCAATTTTCACCAATTTGGACTTAAAGATTTGTTTGAAAACCATCTCCATTAAATTTGACAAAGAGACATTTTTTTTGAAGTTAGTGTCCTGAGGTTTATTTAAAGAAAAAGAAGCAAATATCGGTTTGTGTATGCGAAAACGTTGGTATTGAAACTGCTACTGTTTCACCAAGGTATTAGATTTGTTTCAATAATATCTCGGATGAGTGCCAATGAGCAATATTTCCAAATGTGTTTTAGAGTTTTCGCCTCTAAGTACGAAAAAAAGAAAAAGAAAAGGATTCTCAGTTTGTTTGCATAATCACAATTAGCCAATTGTTTTTGGTTTGTTTGTTTGTTTGTATTGTGTTTTACGTCATGTTCAACACATGTAAGGTTATGTATCGATTTTTTTTGTTGCGGAGGCAGACCACCCACTTTTCCTGGGTAGAACCAGTACTGTACACGTACAATTAGCCAAATACATCTATGTAGTTGTATATATAAAGATTTCAATGCCAGATAAAATGAACATGTTGTGTCGCCTGCGTAGCACGGCAGACACTTAGGGATCACTTTGTCCGTCGTCGTCCGTTCGTCCGCCACATTTTTTTCAGAGTTATGCCAACTTTCAAAAAACTTCATCCTGCATCCTAACCAAGCTCGCGACATGTGACACAAGTATTCCGTGGAACACCCTTCTAGTATTCATTTTAGAGTGTAAAATTCCACATGAGCTGCGTCAGATTTTACTACGAATGATTTTGGCGCTTTAATAGTTACACCAGTTATATATTATTATATTGTAGTTTTCACTCTCAGACTTGTATCACCCTTTGATATACATTGTGACATTTTTAATAGGTTCACTTATAAATGCAGACATTTCTCTCGATTAGAAATCACTTGTTAATGGTTGTTCGATCGTAAAAAACAAATGTCTAGTATGAACAGATGAATTGTCGTACTTCATTCAACCGTTTGGTGTTGGAGTAAAGTAATTAGCAAAGTCACAACTGGAGGTCAAAGTTCACACAACCTTTTCGGGGGCATTTGTCACCATGACATTTCTTGTTTCTTATCATTATTGTCCGGAGCATAACTTGAAAACTACTAATGGGAATGGAATGAAACTCAACATCAATGTTCCGACTTGAATCAAATTTAGTCAGTGTTTACAAAAGAAAGCATAGATCGGCGTGATCTCCCACTCTTTGGTGAGTTGTATGCATGCATGTGTGATATTCAAGGCTTAGTCAATTGAAATAATTTGTTTATGCAGGCATTGCGCGATGTCTTCAGAAATCTCTCAGGGAAAATGCGGATGGGGTCGTTCCGGATACCTACCATGGATTTATGGCTATATGGTATGTACATAAAAGCTATGATTCTCATGGCCAGACTTATGGCTAAGCTGAAATGCTTACTATTTCGCTAAGGATTTTCAACACAGTCATGTAAGGTTATATATGACTGTCGAGTGTGTGTGTGTGTGTGTGTGTGTGTGTGTGTGTGAGCAGACCACCAACATTTCCTGGGTAGAACCGGTACTGTACAATTATGGCAATCCGTAAGAATCGACACTTCCTCACTTACGAGATCGACTTGTGAGGAAGTGTCGATTCTTACAAATGGCGGGAGATGTACAATACTGAATCTACCAAGGAAAAGTCGGTGGGCTCGACTTGTAAGTAAGGAAGTGATGATTCTTAATGATGGCGGGAAGTGTACAGTCCTGGTTCTACAGAAGAAAAGTGAAAAAATCGACCGTCAAATATAACATTATATTTGTTGAAAATGACGCAAAACACCATACAAACAAACAAACAAACAAACAAACAAACAAACAACCTAACTAACTAACTAACTGACTCACTCACTAACTCACTAACTAACTAACTCACTAATTAACTAACTTAACTAAACTAAACAGCTTCAGTCATCAGTTCTTGGTTTTCTGTTTGCGTATTATTTTCAATGATTACAGTACCTCATGATTGTCAATAAGATGGGTACATTTGTGTGTGGACTTTGTACATGTTGATGTAAAAGGACATGCGAAACGCACTGCTCAGTTAAATTCTGACTATTGGCACCAAGCATATTGACGTGAAACATAACACAGTGCCAGTGGATTAGGTAGAGTATAAAGCAGCACTTTTATTTTCTAAATTAATACATAAATAATAGTGTCACTTCCGGTTTAACAGGCACGCCTTCTTCTTCTTTGTCCTTTCGTTGCTTTCTTCATTATGTCTCTGGTAGCGTCCCAACATATTTTAGATCCACGACCAAACCCATACGGTTTATTTACATGTCCGGCCTTCATGAGATCCGATATTGTTCTGCCATTTGTAGTCTTCGAGTTCTTCATTTTCCATCTGATATAAATAAAAAATGTAATTTTATTTAAAACATTGGAGTGACACATAATACAAAAATGCTGATTTTCCGACTTAATTGAAATTGTTTTGTTGAAATTAAAATCACAAGACCGTTACAATAAATGTTAAAAATGAAGTGACTTGTATTATAAGGAAAGGTATTTTATTTATTTTTTGTAATAGTTTCAGTATACGTGCAGTTATACATAATTATTTAACTGGCAAAATTGTTCTAGTTTGATGAGTGACATAAGCACTTCGTGTGAAATTTTAGCTAAAAAGGTCTTACGCTTTTGACATATGCTTTGCATCGGCCACAACAGTACTTGATGCCTTCCCATATCCTGGACCTTTGTGTATCAACCAGCGGCCTCCATCCTTAGTTGTGGCGACAACTCCAGTGTGCTTAATTCCTATTTTCCCTAGCAATCCTGACAATGGTCTGGAATTTTAAAACAAGATATATTTAGTCAACTTGCCCTATACCTCCCGGCCCCTCAACAAACACACTTCATTACTGCATTTTCCAATTAGTATTATTACTTTAATTTTCTTCAATTTTCAATGTTGCTCACGTAAATATTTGAGTAAATCTTAGCCACGCTACGTCGATGAACGTTCCATCATCTTAACGCAGACTCTTACATTACCCATGCAATTACCATTACATTACCTACAGTACAGTGACATAGGAGCAAAACTGAATATGGACCATTGTGTATTAACATAACATGTTACCAAAAACTGTACAAGTCAATTATTATAATAATACACTACATGGTTACTTTATTTGTGTATTAACACTAACAAAAAGGTTACTATAAAACATCCAACGTATCATACAAACGGTCAGTTGATTCTCCCGATATAACACTACTGATAGAAATAGGGGAAAGAACAACATTAAATAAATCATCTTACACCTAAAATCCGGGGAAGATCGGTTCTTACCTTTCATATTTTTCGACCTTTGTAACTTTCGAGTTATACAGGTTGGTCAGCCTGCTTTTGTTCAGATCATGTGGAAACTGAAAAAAAATGAACGAAATATGTATTATGATGTACGTTTTAAAGGTAATGTTCACTGCGGCGCTGCTTAGTGGTATGGCGTTCTTCTCGCATGCGTGAGGTCATGGATTCAATCCCTGGCCGGGTCACACTTATAACTCTTAACAATGGTACTAACTAGCTCCATGGCTTGCCGTTCAGCAGATACAGGGTAGTGCTAGGACTGGTCGCACCGGCAACTAGGTGGGGTACCTTGAATGAGTCTGCAACGTCGTATTCCAGTGTAGCAGGTTTAAATTATTCAAGGGCCATAACTCTGCTGTGTATTTTCCGATAAAGGTGGTTTTCGAATTTGTTCGAGAAAAGTTTTATTGATTTTTAGCCTCTGACCATGTTTGGTAAAAGATCGGATTCAAAATGAAGAAGCTAGGGTGTTGACAAGGCAAAATATAGGCTTTTTCCGAGTCCATAACTCTGGTGATTATTGTCAGATATTGGGGTTATCAAACTCAAAATAAGTGAGTCCCAAAAGTGAATTCCATAATGCATTCAATAAGCTATTCTGCAAATGTAAGGCCATTCGATGGAACTAAATGGTTGTGCACCATTTTCACTGCTCAACCTTGGAAAAGCAACCTATGTAAATAAAACATGTGACACTCGGGGCGTGCTCGTCCGACCTTTCTCGTATTAGGATTCTAGCCAAGAGGCGCTAGAGTGTTGACAATGCAAAATATACAGTGTTTTATTCAATTAAGGGCCAGATGGCTATTATCTGATACTAGCTGTTTTAAAGCATCCGAGCTTTCATTGATATTAAGACTCTCGTTAAGTTGTTAAAGATCGGATAAAAAATGGAGGTGCTAGTGTGGTGATATAAACAGGTTAACGGACGACGAACATCAGACCATGTCATAAACTATTTCAGAATAATGTTGTTATATCCATTAAAAGTGATAAAGCTATGCAAAATGTGAACCTTGTCGGATTTGCAAACGGTACGAGGAGAAATACGCGTCTAGATCCAACTCTGATCGGACCGGAAGTAAGCAAAATATTGGTTTCAGCGCCGTTTTACGTTCAACTTTTGAACAGAGTACCATAACCGAAAATACAAACTGAAGCCAATACGTAGGTTGGTACTCTTAAGTTCAACCTGAACACGGTGAGGTGAAGTACTACGAATACGAACAAAATGGTGTTGTTTTACAGCAATTATAAAATAAAAAAGGTGTACCAAATTCTTTGATCATAGTTAAATGGTAAGTAAAAACATATAGTTTTACTTTACATCAGACTTTCAGACAGATATATCTAAATTAATGTAATAATAGTTGTGGAGCGCTGTGGTCTAGTGGTAGAGCGTTGAATCCATGATCGCAAGGTCGTGGGTTCGATCCCCGTCAATGCCATATGCGTCGAGTCCCTGAGCAAGACACTTTATCTGCATTTGCTTAGTACTGATTCTACCCAGGAAGACATCGAGAGTGATTCAAATAAGTTCAAAGAGCTTTCGTTACAATCGATGTAAAATAAATAAATTTAAACTATCGATAGTCAACTAAATTTTTATATAATTACCTTTGGCAAAGAAGTGCTGGGTTTTGATGAACCCTGTGGAATAAATGTATAGTATAAAGAAAAAATTAAATTCACATTCTGACATATTTGGTAAATCTACGAAAACAAATGTATAGTTGTAATATTTATTTGACATTCTAATGCACAAAGTTTAAAACATAAAGATGAATCCGATTGGTTGAAGTTCCAAAACGTGTGCAACAATTAATCAGTGATATTTCTTTCCTCCTATTATATCATCTGTATTTATTTACTATACATTTGTAAATATATTCTCGCTGTTATTGTTTTTTACTTTATCAATGTGTTTAAGCATTAAAACAGTTCAAGTATTACTCACCTGACGGAGCTCATTGAATAACATTTTATATGTTATAATAAATGTTGTTAATGCCAATTTGTAAACCAACATTATTACAATATTAATCATTTTGGAGCAAAATGTCAAATGTCGTCTGCTTGAACATGAATTCAAATTGTCCGAGACTATTTTTCTATATAAAGTGTTATGGAAAACTTTCTTGCTGAGTGGCGAACAGTGTTAACCCTGATCAGCCGTCACATTACGAGCATGCTGATCTGGGTTTACACTGGTCGTAAAAATCAATGTTTTCGACTGCGGCAGCGAATAGTTAAAATATATTTACACACAATCACGGGAATATTAACGATGTTTTACTTACACGACGAAAAAGCCAAGCTTCCAAATCCTCTACACATAGCGCCAATATTAAAACCGAGAACAAAAAAATAAATCGCATGACTGTCGTTACTTTCCTTTATCGGAATATGTGCTGCTGTCGTTACTTTTCTTTATCTGAATCTATGTTGCGAGTGTGATTAAATTATAAAACTAATTGTTTATATACAGTTAGCGGAATAAACAGATCCGTAATATTACTCTGCTTCAAGGAAGGTACTTAGTAAACATTTTTTAATTCTTTTTTGAACAGTAAATGTTGATGTTGTTGAGGTTTGCGGTTATTCTTTTGTGGAAAACAACTAGTTTAATACAGTCGTTTTATTCTGTAAAGAAACTTACAACACCGAATATAAAATGATTTATTGTGTCTCTCCTCAGATGAGATAATTATGCACTGTGCGTTTTAAATACTTAACTTAAAGGGACACACGCCAGTCTTGACAACGTTCTCAAACAATTACAATTAACACCATGATATATTAATTCAATATCATATTGAATTACATCTGCTTGGATATAAATCAATAAAGTTAATGCGGGTAATACAATTTCGAGTTCCGTCGTTATGTTTCTTCGTTATTTTGCCGCATTTTTATGTTTGGTATTCATGTGTTGCAATATAATCAACAATGCATGATATGCTTAAACAATTTGCTTTGAACTATTTATTTTTATTTTTTATTAATAATGATTTGCAAATAGGCAAACTATTTAGCGTCACGAGTTTAAAAAATATCAAAATACGGATGTCCACACGAAAAAAACACACGAAAGGAACAACAAACATTAAGCAATAATAAAAAGTCCATACAATATATGCACCGAAAGACTTTAAACAAAATGCAACACTTTTATACTTAGAATATAAATCGTCCCATTTCACGCATTAAAAAATCAAAATCATCGAACCGTTGATTATATTTAAAATGCCTCGACATCCCGACAATATCAGGCAGGAGAACATTGGTATGTTGTGTGGCGGCATGTCTCAAGATGGCGTGGCTATAGTTTGCAGTGTGTCGTGTGTACAGTTAACAGACGTCATCAACGCTTCTTGGAAACTGGTAATGCTCGTGACAGGCCCCAAACAGGTCGGCCAAAGGTCGAAAGATCTGTCCAAAGATGTCAATATCCAAGCCATACATACGGAAGAGATTTCGAACAGCGAGTGTTACAGCAAGGACAACTTGTTGGTTACATGGATAAGAACAATAAAATTAATTGATTTGTATTGACCATCACTATTTTTATAAGTCAAACTAGTCAACATAATCATGGTATTTCACACTTATCGCTTTAGTACATGCTAGTTAAAATAACAACCCGCCAAATAACGGCAAAATTACACACCTAAACCTGGGCATGTGTTCACGTCATATAATAATGTATATGTGCTGATTAAAAGTAAGTTCCATTCACGGGTTTTTAAATACTCGTGATTGAATATGTTTAAAATGACTTATGAGTTGGTCACTCTTAATTTGACGCTGAAGTTTTGGGTTTTGGTATGTCTGGTTAAAGCCGTTTATAATGTGTTTATAGAGTTTGGATTCTTAAAATATATAAATTATATATATATATATACACCTCTTCGTCAGTAGGTTTAGAAACGGTGTACCTATGTCGTAAACTGTCTATTAATGTCGGGATCTCGCTCAACGACAGTTCTGCTCTCAGGTGAGTTTTAAAGTTAACGCTAACTGTCTGGATAGACGCTTGCTAGTTTGACTATCTGTCTAAGCTCACATAGCTTGTGCTCTAGTTGGGCTATCTGTCTATGATGTGATAGATCGTGCCCTAGTTGGGCTATATATCTAAGCTCCTATCGTTCGTTCACTAGCTGAGCTATATGTCTAAGATTCTATTGCTCCCTCCCTAGTTTGGCTATCTATTTAAGATGCGATAGCTTGTTCCCTAGTTGGGTTGTCTATCTAAGCTCCTATTGTTCTTCCCTAGTTCAGCTATATATCCAAGCTTCGATGGCTAGTGCTAAAGTTCGGCTATCTATCTAAACTGCAAAATATCGTGTTCTATTTGGGTTATCTATCTAAGATGCGATAGCTTGTGCTCTAGTTGAGCTGTCTATCTAAGCTCCTGGCTCGTGCCCTAATTGGGCTATCTGTCATAGCTCCGATTGCTCGTGCCCTAGCTGGGCTATCTATCTAAGATATGATATCTCGTGCCCTAGTTGAGCTTTCTATCTAAGCTCCTAGCTCGTGCCCACGTTTGCCTATTTGCCTAAGTTCCTAGCTCTTATCCTTGGAGGGCTATCTGTTTATGCTCAAATAGCTCCTGTCCTGCTCGGATAGCTCGTGAACTTGTCGGTCTGTCTGTCTAAGCTCCGAGAACTCGTGCGTTAGTAGGATTATATAAGTAAGTGGGGGTATCAGAGTTCCTAGTGCGTGTCATTGTGGGACTTACTGTCTAATCTACTTAGCTCTTGTCCCATTTGGGCTATATGAGCACCTAGCTCGTGTCCTAGTTGGGCTATCTGAGCTCCTAGCTCATGTCCTAGTTGAAATTTTAATTGCCTTTTGTTTTCTTTGAAATTAAGAAAATAATCACTTAAGGGAACACTTTACAACGAAAAAAGAAAATAGTATCTGCAAGGCTTGGTAAGTTTCTTACACAGTGATGTAAGTTCACTCTGTCACACTATCGCAAGCCAGCATATGGTTTGCATTGGTTTTAACATATATGTTTTACTGCAAACCCCGGGGTATACTGAGCTTTCCACAGACAAGTGTCACATTGTTTAACTCATGAAAAGTACGCAATGTATAGTTAGGTCAATTATTTCAAAGGGGCACACATTAATCTTGACCCGCCATGATCAAATGTGTTGTGTCCCTGAGCAAGACACGACGGATATCTGCACTTGCTTAGTACTGGTTCTACCACGAAGACGTCGAGAGTGAATAAAATAAGTTTAGGCAGCATCCGTTACAATCGATATAAAACAAATAAGTTTTAACTAATAATTTGTTTAAAAACTCGCGGCGTTTCGTTAGTTTTTCGACATAATTTGCATATTTGCAAATCATTCATGACAACAATATGAATATTTTAATGGCCAATATTTAAAGTTATGGTAGAATAATAAACAAAATTGAAAACTCCAAATTTTATTTAATTATATGCAAGCAGATTCAGAGAGACACACGAATATCCTGATATTTAAAAAATATCGGTTATTTTTTCTACATAACTTGCATTATTATATAACCTATAAATAGACGCGTTTTCATTGGCTAAAAAGTAATTTTTTAGAAAAAATATCTAGCGATATTGACCTGTTTTTTTGATATTGACCTGTTTTTTTGATATTGACCTGTTTTATATAATTGTTTTTTTGATATTGACCTGTTTTATATAATTGTAAATTGAGGGTTATATAATAAAACAGTTATGGACTTTTCAGCTGTTATACATGATGTTGATATGTACCAAAAAATCATTATTGACCTCGGCTATCGCCTCGGTCAATAATGATTTTTTTGGTGCATATCACATCATGTATAACAGCTGAAAAGTCCATAATTGTATATTATTGAAATAATTAATATAAATTATTAGAATAGTTCAGTATAAAGTGTGTTTGCGTATTATTAACTATTGATTATATTTCACCAATAATATATTTAAACATATGGTTGATTAACAAAGACAATTTGACAGTTGGTTTAAACATATTGTATTTCAACATTTTTA
The DNA here is from genome assembly GCA_037043455.1 of Cyrtodaria siliqua. Taxonomy (NCBI): domain Eukaryota; kingdom Metazoa; phylum Mollusca; class Bivalvia; order Adapedonta; family Hiatellidae; genus Cyrtodaria; species Cyrtodaria siliqua. Next base: position 31,514 of record JAWPHD010016388.1, read on the forward strand.
CAACATATATATATATATATATTGGTAGAGTACATAGTTAATAGGATTGGAACGAAAGAAAAATCTTATAGAGTTCAACTCCCAAATTTAACAATTGAAAATGTTATCTTATTATATGCAAGCAGTTTAAAGTCAAAATGATACTGGATAAATAAAACTAGATGCTCTGTAAAAACTTAAAAAAGTGTATGATAATGGACCTTTGGAAACGGCCGAGCACGACACATACGAAATATTGCAGTCTCGGTTTGGTTCATGAGCGGGAGTGAAATATGCTAAGTACCGCTCACTCCCTCTAGACCCGGGTTGAGCAGAACTTAATATTCGAAATAATCAACAGTACATAATTTTAACCATCCCGAAGATGGCAAGCATATGGCGGTGGATATAGCAATATTTGTATCTTTATTTCATCCCCTATATCCAGATTGCCGAGTGTCCCTTCAGAGTCGAAATGATACTGGATAAATAAAATGGGAGTTGCTACCTTTAATGCTTGATAACTGCTTCAAAATTACAGTGTGTCCCTTTAATGTACATGGAGTAATTAACGAAATATGTTAAACAATTAGAAAGATCAAGGTGTTATTATGTTGACGTCAGGGGATTACATTACATATGTTTGCCGTAAACATATCCATGTTATTTTGACAATAAAGTCCGCTTCCGTGTACGTTGGTTTACAGCGTTACATAAATATTGTCTAGTATGATTTATATACTAAAAAACGTAATAATATTATAATTACAATCTGCGCGCTTAATTTACATTTAGGTGTCAGTTTAAAGAAGCTAATCCGCCAAATAACGCCAAAAGTACACTATAAAACCGTTTATAAAAACTCTATCCAGGTGTTCATGTCATATAATAGTCTTGAAGATTTTAGCAAGCATTAACATTAGCCTCCAGATTTACTAATCCAAATAAACCTGTTTGCATACACTAAACTACAAGTTTGAGTTTTCATTTTTTTCCCATTATTCTACCATAGGTTTAAATATATTATTCGTGCAAAATAACACATACCTAATGACAATTTAGGTCTGTGAATATAACAACAGTTAACAATATGCAAAAAGCAATTTGCTTTGAACTACTGATTGCAAAGAAAATCCAGATTATAGTGAGTCCCTTTTATAAATAAAACTGTTATAGCAAGTTCACCTATTGTATGATATATACTAAAGGAAAAAAGAAACGCAATTCAGGAATTTCCGCTATATAATTTATACAATGCACCCTTAATTCCACGTAATATTCTAGAGAAATCTCAACATGTTTTGTAAAAACAAAAGGTTCCAGCTAGTTTGAGAAAGGACGAAACTGTACTGATGTAGACCTTTTAACCACAGTACATTTTGTAGCACGAAATTAATGAATGTTGAAGTTCGGCTTTCAAGATCTGTGCCATTTCAGTAATGTACTGTAGTTAATGTAAAGATATTGCAAAAGTGTGCTCACCTGCTTGAGCCAAACGCGTATTCTATCGATAATGGAACTTTGAGGGAGGAGATTTGGTGTGTTATGCGTTTTAGTCATTTCTCCGAAAGGAAAGGTCTAATATATGCATGTACCATTCGATTAACAGCAGCATGATATACATTCAATATATAGCGAAAAATCCCGATTTGCGTTTCTTTTTTCTTTTAGTATAGCTCAAATATGGTGGCTGATTTGTGCCATGTCGTGTTGAAAATGGATGTTTGCTATATAATCCTGTTGTTATTCATGTGGTTATAGACAGAAAACAGCGACACTTTCTTGTCTTTTGTTGTAAAGGAAGTATATAAGGATTGCATTTTCTTTTTTCTTTTTTTTTAAATTGGTCAAATACATTATTTCCGTATTAGTATTATATTGACAAAAATAAACTCAACGAGCAATAAACCACCAAAAGGAATGACACCGAAAACATAAAATATAATACCCAAAGAATATATTTCCTAACTATGGTTAGCCGTCAGGGTAAGCTGTTTTCAGTTTTGCGTTAAAAAAACGTAATGTATTGCAGCGAAAGCGTCATGTGTAGGTGCTCCGCTTGACAGCTATTTTTAATTTGGGGATTGCTCTATGGCCTGATACTTATTAATCATTGCGCTGTATTATAGAAAACTGTTAATGTTCCATCTAGATATTTGAACCACTTCACGTTTTTGTTTTTTACTCATTGAAGACCTATTTAACCCGAAAGCCTAATATATATAATAATAACTTTATTCAGCATTAAACATTCAGTACAACGTGTATAGCTTGTGCACAATGCATACACTGAACAAAATTGCTTAGTATCAACTTTTGTATCTTAACTTATTTTCTTATTTTGCAAACGCATTTGTAGTAGTAATGCTAGTAAAACATGATGTCAAAATAATTTTATCTGGCATATTTTAGAATTAGGAACATCGAAAGCTTGACTAATTCGAAGTACTTAATAAAACCCTATATACCCAGTTGTATAAGTGTTATAACTTATTTCTAAGAAAACACATTGACTTAAAAGTTTTAAAATATGTTTACACTCGTCATTTTGCAATTTAACCGTATCTCTAATCAAGCTCAAAATACACAAAACAATGAGAATATTATTGACCTATTCTTAGATTGATACTTAGCAATTTGGTTTAGTATACACAATACAGTGAGAACATCAACGAAAGTATAAGAAAATAAGAAAACAACAACATGGTATACAAAATCTACATTGAGTTTACAAAGAAGCGTTATAGATTATTATTTTTATTTCGAAGTTTAAATACATAATACACATATTTTGATAAGTTTTAATTGTTCTGTTTGAGTTATTAGACATTAACGCATGAAATGTGTTTATCGTGGGCCATCTTCAAAAGTAGGGTTCAACACATTTCCGTCTTAAGTGCCTATATATTTGACTCCTAAACTTCTACAACATTTCGTATGGATAATTTCAATATATTTAGCCTATATATACTAAATATCTAAGTACCCACCTAAGAATATGTCAGTAATATTCCCATTTTTTTTGTGTTTTCACGCTTGACTGGAAATACGGCTGAACTGCAAAATAACGAGTTAAAATCTGATTGCATAAACATAATTTAAAGCTGTCAAGTTGATGTGTTTTCCTAGAAATCATTATGACACTTCTACAACTAGGTATGTAAGAATTTGTTAAGTACTTTGAATTAGTGCAGCATCGATGTTCCTAATCCTAAAATATGCCAACTAAAATTAGTTTGGCATTTGCAAAACAAATTTTCGAAATATTTAGTGTTAACGATGAATTTCAAATGATATTCAGTTAAAAGGGAGGTAACTTAGGATCATCAATGTTTCAATTTATCATCTGCTTTTATGTGTTTTTTTTATATTATTTCTTAAAAAACTTAAGAAGCTATAACTTTAAGCGGACTTATTCATGTTATGTGTTTTATCTGCACATACTTATCATGTTTTGATATAAAAGCAGGGTAACTCTCAAAAGACGCAAAATTTAAGCAAAAAATAATATTTTACAAACTATAAGTCAAAATAAAATACTTATCACACACCTATAATCTAAAATATAGTTAAACTAAGAACATTGGTTAAAATACAAAACTGAGTAATTACTAGTTTTGTTCAGTGTACACTCTTTAAAAAATGCAGTGTACAACCTTTAACAGATGCATACTCGCACGTATGTTACGCATATTGAAAGGAAAAAGAAACGCGACATGGGAATTTCCGCTATATATTTTATATACTGCACACTTAATTCCATATACATTTCCAAGAAAATGCAAGATGTTTTGTGTTTGTTGCAGTTAGTTAGAGAAAGGACACAACTGTGATATTGTAGACGTTTTAATCACAGGACACATTGAAACAAAAAATTCATAAATGTTGAAGTTCCTCTTTGAAAAATTGAGCCAGTTCAGTACTGTATTTAACGTAAAGAGTTCGCAAAATGCTGCATCCTAAGTTTGCGCCAAACGCGTATTCTGTCAATAATGAAACTTTGCAGGAATACTATTTGCTGTGTTACGTGTTGTTTTAGTCTTTTTTTCCGAAAGGAAAGATCTTACGTAGCCATTTACCATTCGATTAACAGCAGCATATTGTACATACAATATATAGAAGAAATTCCCGTGTCGCGTTTCTTTTTCCTTTCAGTATAACTTGAATGTACTGATGACATCGGTGATAATATGTTATATAGGGAATTCTGCTTCTTGTCACGTAGTACACGTACATGGGGCGCTGTATTATTTGTTAATACAGTTCAGTGATATCACTGATCTGAATAGGTGATATCAAACATTCAAAACGAATGGGAGCTATCACCTATGGAATTGGCAATATTATCTGTTTAAATAAGCGATATCACTCGAATAGGTAATATCACTTTTTAAAAACAAGTGGTGATATCACCTATTGATTGCGAATGAGTTCTACCACCTATTCGAATGAGTGATATCACCTTCTTGAATTAGTAAAATATCACTGATTCGAATGGTAATATCACTCATTTAAAACGAATGGATGATATTATATATTGAGTGTGTGATATCACCTTGTTGAATGAGTGCTATGACTGATTCGAATAGGTGGTATTACTCGATCAAAACGAATGGGTGATATCACCTATTCGCATCAGTGATTTAAAATAGATGATATCGGTGATATCACTTGAATAGGTGATATCACTCATTAGTTTTGTGATAAGTAATATCATCTATTTGAATAGCAATATTACCCATTCAAATAAATGATATCACTTATTCGAATAGGAGATATCACGGAAATGTATTAATTGTTCATTTTTTTAATTATAATTTGTGATCCGATATAATAATTAGAGTTGTCTCCCATTTAGTTAAAACAGCAGGTTTTGAACATCTAGCCACATGTGAAAATATAAACAATGGCTAAATAAGGTTTTATTTGAATAACAAAATTCAACTATTTCACTGATGGAAATTTGAGATTTAACGCTTGTCATAACATTATTTATTTTTTTAATGGTTTTATGCTTCATTTCAATTTGGATTATATATTACTCATACAAACATGAAACAATAGTAAACAATAGTAAATATTGCAAATTGAAACACAAGTCCAATAAGATGTCTTGTTAACGCTTTTTAATAGCAGGTAGTGAATATTTTAACATCTCTGTTACCCGACTCACATATATAAAAATAATTCTGCATAGGAAATGTAAATATTGTATGCATTTTAAAAGCCTTTTAATGGTTACTAACTAGCCCCTTATAAGTTTTTGAACCCTTTCAGGCTTTTACTAAAACAGTTATTTTTAAAAGGGTAAACAAGTAATATCAGCCCTAGGGCTGAGCTGATACGATACGTGAAACTTAGTACGTATTGTATATGTAAAATATTCCTATTTGTAAGCAAGTATGTGATAAACTGCATTACCACAGATGACATATTATACATACGTGCATGTATGCATATTTTATATCAAGAAAGTGTCGCGGGTTTCTGTGAATAGTCGTATAAATGACAACAGGATAGTATTATGAGAACATCAATTTTTTAAGAAAATAATTACCGTGCATCCATATGCAAACAAACATCTGAACAATAGGTCAAACAGAAACTTTAGGAACGCAATTATAGAATGATCTATAATACATTTTGTCTTCATAAAGGGACACATGATACTCTTGAAGCGTTTATCAAAAGTTGAAATTAGCGTCTCGATTTTTCATCCAGTATCATTCTGACTCTAAACTTGATTGCCTATAATTAAATTATATTATGAGTTTTCATTGTTGCGTCTTAGACCACCACAGGTTTAAACATATTATTGGTGCAGTATTATCAACAGGTTATAATATGCAAAGACAATGTGCTTGATAATATTCTTAATTATTATTAATGATTGAACAAATGCAAATTATGCAGGAAAACTAACGGGACGCCGTGAATTTTTAAACAAGAGGCCCAAGAGGGCCTGTATCGCTCTTCTGGCTATATAGAGTCTGTGTTGGGGAACACGACATCGATATGCGCAGATAGGCTTGGTACAATCTTATAATTACTCATGTTAGCAGTGAACAGTTTATTTGTGTTGTGATGCACACGCTAACGCACACGCATGCCTTACATGTGAAGAACTGTATTTCTGTGCTGATGTGTAATTTTAGCATGTCGGGCTGCAAAGGTGAATGCGTAATATGTAACGCATGTCAAGGATTTGACCAGAACGAAGCGAGGTCGTCCACCTTGATTCAAAATGTTTGGTAGGAAGAACTGATGGTAAACATTGGGAAGTAAGTGTCTGGTATAAATAAACGGTTGTGGGATATTTACGTCTTCGTGACACCATTTATTTTTGGTAATATTGTTTTAACACACGTGACTTGATCTGTTATTATGTTAAACTTTGTTCCCACGTCCCACCCAGATATAATGCTATTTTCTCTCGGCAGCTAGTTTACGCTTGCGTAAAACCTTGCTTGTATTAGCTGATATGGAAAGGAAATTGGCCATGGAAATTGGAAATTGGATTGAGGTCATTTGAGGTCATTGAGATTATGGTCAAGGTCACTATTACTAAAACTAGAAAAATGGTTTACATTCAATAACTTTATTATTACCAAATAACTTCAATTAGGAATGCGGTATTGGAATAAAACTTGCTGTGTAAGTAGCTTACATGGAAATAAAGGTTAATTATGCATTTGAGATCACTGAGATGAATTTAGTCACTGTTACTTAAAATAGAAAGAAATGGTTTCCGTCAGTAAATAGTTAGGAATGAGATATTGGAACGAAACTGTGTAGCTTATATGGAAATCAAGTTTGGGACTGCATTAGATGTCACTGGAGTCAAAATCAAGTCACTAATTAAAAATAGATAAATGGTTCCAACTGAATAAGTTAAGGTATGGAACGAAACTTGCTGTTTAGGTAACTTATATGAAAAGTTGCATTTGACGTCATTTGTGGTCAGGTCAAGTCACTAATTAGAAATAGAATTTTTTTTGCTTCAACTCAATAACTTTAGTTGGGAATGAGATACTTGCCTAAAGCTTTGGATTGCGTTTGAGGTCAATGAGACCAAGGCCAAGGTCACTGTTACTAAAATAGCAAAATGGTTTCCGGCCACAAACTTCAGGAGAGCTACTGTTAAAGGCCTCTTCGTAAATAAAAACCTTTCCTTTTCTTCCCAACTGTGGCAGAAATGTTTCCCAATCAGAAAGCAGCAGTCTCTCAGAGACTTGAAAACACGACTTCTCTTCCCAATTTTGTGGAAAAAAGCCCTGTCTTTTCTTCAGTGAAGTGATGGGCAGGTTTGTTTATAAATAGCTTCCACACAATCTCTACACAGAGCTTGTTTTTACCATTTCGGAAATAATGCAGTGTTCTTAATCCATTCAAATTAAGATTTGACTGATTAGACTGTTTGAAGTGCGTGATTGCTTAGACGGGTTACACTTTAGCCCATACAGTTTGACAACTTTTGGTTAATTCTGCTCCTTCCATTTTAAAAATTGTTTTTCAAGCGTGCTGTTTGTCAGTTCAACACAGGTCAAAACCAGCATTAACTTGTGGATTCCTTTAATTAAGTAGTTTTCTACTTGTGAACAGAGTAATGCCGAACATAATGCCAAGAGTTTCTCTTTAGCACACGTGTTCGAAGTTTCATGAAATTCTTTTCAGTACTTTTCAGATTGACAGGATACATAGTCACTTCTTCTATTGGTAAATTTTAACCCCTAAGCACGACTCGTATAGCCTTTGCATCCATTGTAAACCCAGATCAGCCTACAATATCTGGCTGCTGATTAGTCATTTCCCCCAAAACACCCCTTTGTCACTTAAATGCAATGGTCTTAATTCAAAGAAAGAACAGTCCATTATATATATGTAGCGGGTTAAGGGTTAAAAGCGGTATAGTGTCATCAAGCACTCTTGAGCCTCTGATTCTTTGCTCCTCGAACATTCCGCCGAATTGACCGTCCTTATTTTTGTTCCGGATGATAACTTGAAAAAAATATTCTTTTATTTGTGTTTGTTACTTTCAGAGGTTCTACATTATCAGTATTCTAATGGGACTGGAATAAAACTTGACACAATGATAGAAGGCGATTATAAAAGAAAGTTTACAGCGCAAGAACCATTACTATCTTCATTCAAATTAAAGTTATTACCCTTTGTAATTGTTATGCCCAGAAGGGAGAATCACCGTCCGCCCGTTCGCTCATCCGTTTGTCTGGTCGTTCGTCCATCCGAAACAATCATGTTTCAGCCATAACTTCGAAAGTACTGTAGGGAATTGCATGAAACGTCACAAAAAAGTAAGGTGTATCACGCGAAGAATCAGGTCCATAACTCAAAGGTCAAGGTCACAATTGGAGCTCAAAGTTCACAAACCGTTTCGGGGTCACCGTGACATTTCTTGTTTCTTATAAGTCTTGCCCGGAGCATAACTCGAACAATATAGTGGAAATGGAATGAAACCTAACATCAACATGTTGATTGGAATCAAATATATTCAGAGTTAACAAAACAAATAAATTGGCTCCCTCTCTTTGGTGAGTTGTAGGCATGCATTGTGATATTCAAGGCTTAGTCAACTGAAATAAGTTGTTTATGCACACATTGTGTGATGTCTTCAGAAACCTCTCAAGGAAATGCGGATGGGGTCGTTCCGGATACCTACCTATGGATTTATGTCTATACCATGTATATGGTAGGTACATAAGAGCTATGATTCTCACGGCTAGATTCATGGCTAAGCTGTACAGCTTACTATTTCGCTAAAGCCTCAATAATCTGTTCTTGGTTTCTATATGAGTGCGTATTATTTTCAATGAGTGCAATTCCTCGTTATTTTCCATAAGGTGGGTACATTTGTGTGTGGACTTTGTACATGTTGATGTAAAAGGACATACGAAACGCGAACACGTACAGCTTACTTATATTCTAAGCAGTGGCACCAAGCATATTGACGTGAAACATAACACAATGCCAGTGGATTAAGTACTATATTCAGCACTTTTATTTTCTAAATGAATACATAAAACATATTGTCACTTTCTGTTTAACAGGCGCGCCTCCTTCTTTGTGTTTTCGTTGCTTTCTTCATTATACCCTTGGTAGCGTCCCAACATATTTTTGATCCAGGACCAAACCCATACGGCTTATCTACATGGCCAGCCTTCATGAGATCCGATATTGTGCTGCCACTTGTAGCCTTAGCTTCCTTCATTTTCCATCTGATATAAATAAAAAATGTAATTTTCTGTAAAACATCGGAATGACACATAATACAGAAATGCTGATTTCCGATTTAATTCAAACTGTTTTGTTGAAATTAAAATCATAAGACCGTTACAACATTTTTTAAAAAAGAAGCGACTTATATTAATTAAGGAATAATTTTGTTTTTGTAATTGTTTCAGCATACGTGCAGTTATACATAATTATTTAACTGACAAGACTGTTATAGTCTGATTTGCGTGAACTTTTAGCTAAAAATGTCTTACGCATTTGACATATGCTTTGCATCGGCCACAACGGTACTTGATGCTTTTCCATATCCACTGCCCTTGTGTATCAACCAGCGGCCTCCATCCTTAGTTGTGGCGACAACTCCAGTGTGCTTAAGTCCTATTTTCCCTAGCAATCCTGACAATGGTCTGGAATTTTAAAACCAGATACATTTATTCAACTTGCCCTATAGCCACACCCCCTCTACAATCACACTTCATGTTTACTGCATTTTCCAATTAGTATTAGTACTTTAATTTCCTTTAAATTTTCAATGTGTAAATATTTGAGTAGATCTATGAACGTTGCATCATCTTAATGCAGACTATTACATTACCTATGTGAAGCGTGTCCGTGGCCGAATGGTTAACGACGTTGCGTTGTAAACCTTCGCCTCTCACCGCTTCGGGTTCGAATCCCACTAGGAGCTCGAGTTGTGAGGAAGTGTCGATTCTTACGGATGGTCTGCCTCCACCACAAAAAAAACGACCGTCATATATAACCTTACATGCGTTGAAAATGACATAAAACTCTATACAAACAAACAAAACATTACCTATATAATTAACATTACATTACCATTAGTATCCCTACAGTACAGTGACATCGGAGCGAAACTGTATGCACCATTGTGTATTAGCATAACATGTTACCAACAATTGTACAAGAAACAAATCTTATAATAATTCACTACATGTATACTTTATGTGTGAATTAACACCAACAAAAAGGTTACTATGAAACATCCACCATATCATATCAAACGGTCAATAAATTCTTACAATAAAACACTACTGATAGAAATAGGGAAAAAAACACATTAAATAAATCATCTTACACCTAAAATCCGGGTAAGATCGGTTCTTACCTTTCATATTTTTCGACCTTTGTAACTTTCGAGTTATACAGTTTGGTCAGTCCTTTTTTGTTCAGATCATGTGAAAACTGAAAAAAAAAAAATGAACGAAATATATATTATGATGGCTTAGTGGTAGAGTGTTCGCCTCACATGCGGGAGGTCATGCGTTCAATCAACGATACTAACTAGCTCCCTTGCTTGCCGTTCAGTATATAAAGGTGGTCGGTCCGGTACCTTGATGGGGTACCATGGAATAAGTCTACGACGTCGTATTCTTGTGCAGCTGTACTATAAATAAACACTAAAAAGGGTATCCCTTGGAAGCAACAAACACAAACAAGAGATAAAAGTAGCAGACTCGGTTTTATTGAGTCTGTTGAGCAACAAACACAAACAAGAGATACAAGTAGCAGACTCGGTTTTATTGAGTATGTTGAGCAACAAACACAAACAAGACATAAAAGTAGCAGACTCGGTTTTATTGAGTATGTTGAGCAACACACACTAACAAGAGATAAAAGTAGCAGACTCGGTTTTATTGAGTCTGTTGAGCAACAAAAACAAACAAGAGATAAAAATAGCCAACTCGGTTTTATTGAAGATAAAAGTAGCAGACTCGGTTTTATTGAATCTAGAAAGTTGAGTATTGAACTCACTACAAGTAGACACCGTCGTGATAGGACGACTTAAAAACGACATTAAACCCCATTTATACATATACATTCATATCCGAGCTTTTATATACCTATTAATAGTTTGAACATGTCTGGTCAAGATCGGATGAAACATCTATCTATCTCCCATATAGTCAAAACCCTGCTTGGGTAGGTCCCAAGCAGGGACTTTCGCGCGTCACAACATGTAGAAGCTAGAGTGTTAACAAATCAATCAAAGTATAGCAGGTTTAAATAATTCAAGGGCCATAACTCTGCTGTTTATTTTCCGATAAAGGTGGTTTTCCAACTTGTCCGAGTTGAGTTTTATTGATTTTAAATCTCTGACCACGTTTTGTAAAGATCGGATTTAATATGAAGAAGCTAGGGGGTTGACGAGGCAAAATATAGACTTTTTCAGAGTCCATGGCTCTGGTGATTATTATCAGATATTGGGGTTATCGAACTGGTCCGAGCTTTTGTCGTATTAAGATTCTAGCCAAGTTTGATAAAGATGAGGCGCTAGAGCGTTGACAATGCAAAATATATAGTTTTTCATTCAATTAAGGGCCAGATGGCTATTATCTGATACTAGCTGTTTTAAAGCGTTCGAGCTTTCATTGATATTAAGACTCTCGTTAAGTTGTTAAAGATCGGATGCAAAATGGAGGTGCTAGTATGTTGATATCAACACGTTATCAGACGACGAACATCCGACCATGTCATAAACTATTTCAGAATAATGTTGTAATTTCCATTAAAAGTGATGCAGCTATGCCAAATGTGAACCTTGTCGGATTTGTAAACGGTACGAGGAGAAATACGCGTCTAGATCCAACTCTGATCAAACCGGAAGTAAGCAAAATATTGGTTCAAGTTCAGCGCCGTTTTACTTTCAACAATTAAACAGAGAACCATTACCAGAAATACAAAGTGAAGCTAATAAATAGGTTGGCACTCTTAAGTGCAACCTGTACACAGTTACGTGAAATACTACGAATATGAACAAAATGGTGTTGTAATTTACAGCGATTATAAAATAAAAACGGTGTACCAAATTCTTTGATCATAGTTAAATGGTAAGTAAAAACATATATGGTCTTTCATGTCCTATTGATCCTCTCTCTTATAGTTTTCCTTTATATCAGACTTTCAGACATATATATCTAAATAAATGTAAAGATAGTCAACTAAATAGTTATAGAATTACCTTTGGCGAAGAACTGCTGCTGGATTTTGATGAACTGGACGAAGAACTCTGTGGAATAAATGTATAGTTGAACTATTTTATTGACATTCGGACGTACTTGGTAAATCTACGAAAACAAATGTATAGTTGTACGTAATATTTATTTGACATTCTAATGCACAAAGTTACAAAAATAAAGTAAAATCCGATTGTTTGAATTCCCAAAAAGTGTGCAACAATTAATCAGTGATATTTCTTTCCTTCTTGTTATATAATCTGTAATACTATAAATCGGTAAACATGTCTTTGCTGTTGTTTTTTTTACTTTATCAACGTGTTTAAGCATTAAAATAGTTCAAGTATTACTCAACTGACGGAGTTCATTGAATAACATTTTATATCTTATAATAAATGTTTTTAATGCCAATTTGTAAACCAACATTATTACAATATTAACCATTTTGCCGCAAAATGTCAAATGTCGTCTGTTTAATTTTGAATTCAAATCTTCCGATAATATTTTATACAGAACAGAACATATTATATATTTATGACTTAAACAAATGTTTCTCGTCATATAAATGCTTATTACATGTGTTAATATGTGACTGGTCAATGCATTTTTTACATTAAACAAACACACACATCATGCATACTATACACTCATACAACTCACCCATTCACTCTGACGCCCGAAATGTCTCACACATTCACTCTGGCGATAATATTTTATATATAAAGTGTTATGGAAAACTTTCTTGCTGAGTGGCGAACAGTGTTAACCCTGATCAGTCTGTAAGTCTGATCATTGTTTTTGACTGCGGCAGTTAAGAAAGAGTATATACATGTATTTACACATAATCATGAGCATATTAAACATTGTTTACTTACACGGCTACCGAAAAACCAAGCTTCTAAATCCTCTACACATAGCGCCAATATTAAAACCGAGAACAAAAAAACAAATCGCATGACTGTCGTTACTTTTCTGATTATATTGGGCGAGTGTGGTTAAATTATAAAAACGAATTGTTTATATACAGTAAGCGGAATTAACAGATCCGTAATATTAATCAACTGGTAGACAGATATTTAGTAAACATAATAAAAAATGCGTTTTTCTTTAACAGGTAATTTATAATGCACAACATGTTGTTTAATACCGTTTATTTTTTCTTTGAAGAAATTTGCATAACCAAATATAGAATGATATATTGTGGCACTCTTCAGATGAGATACTATGCACTGTGCATTTTAAATAATCAACTTAAAGGGACACACGCCAGTCTTGAAGACGATCTGAAATAAACACCTTGATATATTAATTCAATAACATGTTGACTTGAAACTGCTGTAAATAAATGAATGAATGAATGAATGAATGAATGAATGGATGAATGAATGAATGAATGAATGAATGAATGAATGAATGAATGAATGAATGAATGAATGAATGATATATTAATTTAGTATCATGTTGACTTAAAACTGCTGGAAATAATGAATGAATCTGCTTGTAGGAAGCTACTTAGTAAACTTTATTTTTGTTTTTGTTTTTGAGCAGTTAATTTACAATGTTGTTGAGGTTTGCGGTTATTCTTTTGTGAAAAACAACTAGTTTAATACTGTCGCTTTATTCTGTAAAGAAATTTACAACACTGCATATACAATGATATATTGTGGCACTCCTCAGATGAGATAATTATGCACTGTGCATTTTAAATACTTAGCTTAAAGGGACACACGCCAGTCTTGACGACGTTCTCAAACAATTATAATTAACACTAGGTATATGAATCCAGTATCATGTTGAATTAAATATGCTTGGATATTAATAAATAAAGATAATACAGGTAATACAATTGCGAGTTCCGTCGATATGTCTCTTGGTATTCATGTGTTGCAAATCAATTTGTATAGAGGGACCAAAGAAGAGATTCCAGATTGCCTTGTGGTAGCGACCTGCCCAGTCAGCACACTACGCTCGGGGATTTTCTTACCCCAGGGTTGTACACAAAGGTATTACACTATGTTTGTGATCGCTTGTTTCACTAAAGACAGTTGATTACGGTTACGGACAGTATATTACCATATATAATTGTTTTCGTGTTAAGTAAACCGTCTCTCAGTTTTTAAATGTCTGCATGCGTATATTATGTATACACACTTTTTCTATGTAACACTAATGTTATAAAAACATTATAATTGTGTCATGTGTGCAAATAGCCCAAGCACAGAAATCGTCTCTGACTTCACTCGGATAGAGAATAATCCTAATCTTCTTCAGTTGCAACATGAAATCCTAAACGATTTCTGTTTAATACATAAATTGTCTCATTTACTGATGTAATGAAGTTTATGACGGTACACTGTGATTAACCAATTAAGTACATAAAGTGTATTCCATCTGTCCCAATTAGTTTGTAACACAGATTCAATACTTTATATATGCGTAGTTCTTATCAAAAATGATATTTTTAAAGTACAACAGTACCTTAAGACATGTCGGGTTGGTACCGAATGTATTGTCTTTCAATGAATATGCAGCAAGATGTTCAGACACGACTGGGTTGGTACCGTCTTAAATGTGTGTTATAGATAGAATGTATTCCGAAGAATACAGTATTTATAATGTAATCGTCGGGTTGGTACCGAGACAAAATTTGGAGTATCTCCAACTGTGAGTAAATATGTTCTCATAAAAAATGTATTGGCAAAATAAGACACGAATGTGTCATATATTCCGAGGAATATGCAGTTTAAACGTCGGGTTGGTACCGAGACAAATGCTGGAGTATCTCCAGAAGTGTGTAAATTTGTATTGTATATAGATTGCTAACAGAAATGAATTATACGATGTTTTCAGAGCTGAAAACATGCATTTGACTCAGTCGATGTAAGGACAGCGACTGACGAACTATCTCGCTGCTAGTGTTTATAAACTTGGACGTGTGTTAGTACTTAATTGGTGCCACCTGTGTTAGTCCAGTCTTCCGTTGATAACTGTTCCGACGCATATCAATTGCTACGTTCCATGTGGTAAACTATTTTTACGTTCAATTGTGAATTCTGCTGACCATATTGCCGCTAATATATATCATCATTGAAGCGTCTTAATTATGTGTAGCGAAGAAAAGTTGCAAAGAACATAAATGGAGGCGGCCATTTTGGAAAGATGACGTCATCGCGCCTTTTAACCATATATGACATATTGACTAAATATATTTTTGAAAGCAAAGAAAATCACTGCAAATTGATTAAAGATAACTATACTCACGTAAAATGCATCCATTGCATGCTTATTTGTCATTTGCAGTGACTATTTTTGCTTTAAAATATATTTGTCAATATGCCATATATGGTAAAAAGGCGCGATGACGTCATCGTTCCAAGATGGCAGCCTCCATTTATGTTTCTTTGCAAATTTTCAATATTTCATATCTCCCTTATTTTTAATTTTTCAATAGTGCATCACATCGACCTTTTTAATATTAATTATAAGAATAGTATAGAACAAATTGTGTTTTGCATTTGTCTACCTTGTGATTATATTACAGCAGTAAATTGTTTAAAACTATGGGAGAATAACAAGAAAACATGAAAATAAAGTCAAAATGATACTGATTAATAAATCGAGACGCTAATGCTGTTGCTTGATAAAAAAAGCTCCAAGATTATCGATTCACGATATTCTTGTTGTTGTTTTTATATCAAGCGTCCCGTTAGTTGTCCTACATTTCTTTTTTTTGTTGCAGTCATTAATATTAATTATTGGAATAGCAAATTTCTTCTTGCCTATTGTTAACTGTTGATTATATTCACAGACCTAACTTCTTATTAGGTCCGAGTTATATTGCACCAATTATATAGCTAAACATATGGTAGAATAATGGACAAAACAGAAAACTCAAGGTTGTATGTAAGTATATGCAAGCAGGTTTACTTAGATTAATACACCTGGTGCTAATTTTAATGTTTGCTAAAAATCTTCAAGACTGCCATATGTCCCTTAAGCCAAACATTGTTCCTTTTAGCCGTTGTAAATTTTTGATTTTTTTTAAGCTATTTAATTTTAATTCACTGATTTTTTTAAAATTATTTAAATGCGAATACAGTTGTAGTTTGATGTATACATGTACAATTCGAGTGCCAAAAAGTTGTTTAAGTCAAAATGTATAATTAAGAAATAGAACATTGTTTACTGTGAATTATCGTTTAATATATCACGGTTTGGAGTTCAATTGTAAACAATAATTCCACGAGCCCGAATATATTATAGATAATTCACCGTAAACGATGTTCTATTTCTATTCTAATACCCCTAAAATGTGAAAATAACGAACATATCTGAAATCTTTCGCATTGCTTTGCTTGCTCTCCTAACGTTGCATACGTTACAATGCGGAATGCGCACTGCGCAATGTTTATTCTCCTAACGTTGCAAATATTACAGTGATATATCGTTCAATATAACGAGATATTTTAAACTAGGCTATATAGTGCGGGTGTATTAGAATTAAACATAACGCATAGATTGTAATTCTAATATACGTCTTTTATTTTTCTTCAGTATATGAATCACACTAGTATAGACAATATTTATGTGACGTGTCAAAATAACATGGTTATGTTTACTTTCTTACATGTCCTGTGACCCTACGTTTTCTGGTGATTTTTCAAGTGGAAATATAGTTTTCTATATGAACATTTACACTGCTGCATTATCCATACTTGAGTTGAATTTGCAGCAAGTCATTAATATATGACACTTTAACATTGATGTATATGAGGAAAATAATTAGTGCTTTCATACCTAAAGAAATACACTATAATCTTGAAGCTGTTGTCAAGAATTCAAATTAGCACCTCCCATTTTATGTATCCAGTATGATTTCGTCTCAAGAGGGACATACGTTTTACCGAGTATTAAATTTAGCATCTGGTTTTATTAATCCAGTACAACGTTGACTTTAAGCTGCTTTCTTATTATAATAAGATAACATTTTTAATTGTCAAATTGTCTTTGTTAATCTACAATATGGTTAAATATATTATTTATTGTGCAATATAATCAACAGTTAGTAATATGCAAACACATTTGTTACTGAACTATTCTTATTCAAATTATATTCAATTAAAAGGGAGGTAATTTATGAGTATCAATGCTTCATTTTATCATCCGCAATAGATGGGTCACGCATTTACGTTTTTTTTTTATGTTATTTCTTAAAAAAAAATAAGAAGCTATACTAAACCAAAATGCTAAGTATCAACCTTAGAATATGTCAATAATATTCTCATTGTTTTGTGTATTTTGAGCTTGATCAGAGATACGGTTAAACTGCAAAATAACGAGTGTAAATCGTCTGCTCTGATTGCATGAACATATTTGAAAACTTTTAAGTCAATGTGTTTTCTTAGAAATAAGTTATAATACTTATACAACTGGGTATATAGGATTTTATTAAGTACTTCGAATTAGTCAAGCTTTCGATGTTCCTAATTTTAAAATATGCCAGTTAAAATTATATTTACATCATATTTTACTAGCATTACCACTACAAATGCGTTTGCAAAAGAATCTTTCGAATATTTAATGTTAACGCTGACTTACAGTTACTTGAATTTCAAACAATATTCAATGTAAAGGGAGGTAATTTAAGATTATCCATATTTCTTTTTTTATAGACGTAAAATCTGCGATAAATGGGTCAATTTTTATGTTTTTTTTCTATTATTTCATACCAATTTTAAGAATTTTATATCTTTAAGCGACTTTGACTCATATTATGTGTTTTATCAGTACATTTCATGTTTTCATATTAAGAGTGGGTAACTCTCAAAAGATGTAACAATTTAAACAAAAAATAAATGTTTTACAAACTATGGGTCAAAACAAAATACTTATCATATATCTATTCTAAAATATATTTAAAATAAGAAAATTAGTTAAGATACAAAAGTTGATACTTAGCAATTTTGTTCAGTGTATATCTTTAAGCCGACTTATTCATGTTATGTGTTTTATCAGCACATACTTATCATGTTTGATATAAAAGGAGGGTAACTCTCAAAAGATGCAAATTTTAAGCAAAAAAACAAATATTTTACAAACTATTAGTCAAAATAAAATACTTATCACACAACTATAATCTAAAATGTAGTTAAACTAAGAACATTGAGTTAAATACAAAACTGAGTAATTACTAATTTTGTTCGGTGTGCACCCTTTAAAAGATGCAGTGTACACCCTTTAAAGGATGCAGTGTACAACCTTTTAAAGACGTTCAATCCCAGCCAGGACCGAATTTGGGTTAATTATCGAAATATTTCAAAAGTATTTCCTACCTTACCAGTCC